>LR738548.1:4074973-4349973 GCA_902685375.1 Neostethus bicornis
CCGACCTGAATACAAAGATACACCTGAGAGAACCGCAGGGAGACGAACACTTTTAAAACAGCAAACTTATTTCATGGCTGATTGTGCCACAATCATCTTTGAGGAGTAACAAAGATCTATTTGAATAATGCATTCCCAGCCTGCTCTGTTTTTTTTTTTTTTTTAAAGAAAAAGTGTTCATATCTGATCCTGCATCAGTGTGATGGGATTGTGTTTTATAATGGAAGTTAAACCAAGCGTTACCACGTTTAATCAGCTTTTTATAGGCTAGATTAAAACCTTTTCAGGATAAAAACTCAGTAACATCAGATGTGTTTATGTTCAGTAGAAACTTCTTTATATTCACATTATTTATTGGCTAATTATTAAAGACTAAGCAGGAATAAATTGAATTAATTGCATGATCATTTTATTCGTTACTATGACGTTACCTGTTAGTAAAGTGTTATAGTTACTAGTATGAGGCAACAATAAACCCTACTGCCAAAAACAAACAGATAGCCAACAAGTACCGGTACTTAAATGGTTACAAAACAAAACAGGAATAAGTCACTGACGAGGAGTCAAACGAAATGACTCCACCCACGTGATTCTGACTGTCAGGGTTTTATGGATGAAGAAGAATGAGGACCCAACAGCAGGACATCGAACAAGTCAGATAAGTCTGTAAAGCAAGAAGCAAAGGGTTAACTCAATGTTTCAAAAGTCCAAATAATAAAGTTCAAACATGGTCAGGCAACCAGGGTGACCTGGCTGGGAGGGACGGTACAACCCGACAGGAAAGTCTAGGGCGATTCCCCTTAAATAGATGGCAGGGTGCACAGATGTGTGGAATCACAATCCCCGGGTGACCCTAATCAGGTTGATTAGGAGCATCCAGGGCTCCCTCTGGCGGCAGGTGAGGGATCCTGACACTGATTCCTGGTTGTGGAAATATTGCGTTCACATACTGTTAAAGCTACAGAAGCACAAGTGACATTTGGAACTTTCACCTTAAGATGTGTGACCCTAAAAACCTAATCAGTTCATCTACGGAGTTTTGGAAATATCATGTTCTCAAAAGTTTCACAGAAGCACTGATAGTCTGTCTTAAATGCATTTGTTCACATAAAAATCAAATCTTTAGGAAGTCTTTGTCAGGTTCCTCACCCATCACGGTTGCCCTTACCCTCTCCACTCATCCTCCATCTTGTTCATCCCCACCTCTTTTCTGTCATCTGTCCTTATATGTCACAAATGGGTCTTGGTTCTCCTCTTTTTAAGTCCCTTTCACTGTTGTTTTGTCCTCTTCTCTTTCCCTCCTCTGCCGTGGTACCACACCCAAGCCTTTCTTTGCCTTGCCCTGGATCACCGAGCCCAGGAAGACTAAGCCTTGCCTTGGCCAGGAATCCAAAGCTTTGTGCCGCTTACCCAGGAACACCATGCCTTGCCTTACAGTCCCAGGAACTGCAATCCTTGCCGTACCATTGCCATGTCTGGACTGTAGCCATCGTAATCCCGGCTTCTGGGTTTTGCCCTCAGCTCCGCCACCAGGTCTAGTCTTCGTTTCTGTAGTCCCAGGTAAGTTTTGCACCCAGTGGGATTCAAACCCGGTTCACCCGGTCGAAAGCTGGTATATCAACCACTGGGCTTTAGCGCCTGGGACTATAGTTAACCTGGTTCTAGTTAACCTCCACAGCCAGCTGCCTGCCAACCATCTACTACCATTCCCTCAATAAAGACAATAAACTTGGATTTTTTTTCTCCTCTTTCTACTTTCCACCTTGACAAATGTAAATTATAGAAAAAAAAAGTGTTTGTCAAAGAAAAATTGTAACAACAAAACTGTTGAACTTAGATTTTGGGGAGAGTGACCAACAAGTTCCTGATGAGACACACCCAAAGGTACACAGCCACTTAACACACTGATTAAAAAAGATGGCTTATCTGTGGGTGGCTCACCTCTCGCCTGCGTGGACGAGGTCGTGAGGGACAGAATGATGAGGAAACTGTTGTTAATCATGTTGAACCCCTGCTGCGCGGGCACTGCATGAATCTGTGGACCACCTGAAGAGCAGCGTCAGCAACAGACTCCTGCAACCCCGCTACTCAAAGGAACGGTACAGAAAATAATTTCTTCCGTTCTCCGTCAAACTCTGTAACCTTTCATCCTCCAGACTGGAACTACTGCTGTATTTATTCACAACGGTTTTTTCATGTACATAAGTAAATACATGTCAAATAATTGGTACTTTCTTCCTTTCTGTGTTCTTCATTTGGTTCTTTTCTGTTTGCACTGCAGCACTTACATTTTTCTTCTGGGATTAATAAAGAATTTTCAATTCAAATAATGGGGATGTCTCCCCTCTGTCTGACTTTGGCTGCGTCTCCCACACAAAAAGTCCTTTTGGCACACTTGTTTTGTTGTTGGCAAACTTCACAGGTGACTTCTTTGACTTTTCATCAAGTTGTTGGAACAAAATGGCAGATCAACAGCTTCAAACTCTCTGCCTGGGTCTCCTAGAAGCTTTAGGAGTAGGAACGTGTCTCCCCTCTGAGAGACTGATATATGTTTCAATTGTTTAGTTTTACAATCTGTTAACACGTGTTAGAACTTGGGCGTCGTGAAGAACGAAATCAATGACCATGAACCTAGTGTTTAAATCTCACTCACATACTGAATGAAAAAAGTACATGAATGAAACACAAAAACATTTCAGAAATATTTTGACGTGGGAATAATAGTCAGTAGAACCCTCCAAAAATTATTTTTGCATGCAACCACTCCTTGAACCGCTAAGACGCTGCCCTGGACAGCTGCCTGCTGCAGTGCTCCCTGTTACTTGAGCATTTAATCCCCAACTTTCTCTGAGTTTCTGTCCCTTCTTCTGACTATGTTTTGTCTCTTTCTGAAGATTTCATTTTGAGCCGTCATTTTGGACTTTGTTTGTGTCGGACAGCTGATTTTTCGGAAATCGTCTGACTAGCTCCCAACGGTTATCTGGTTACGGAGTCATTCTGCCGTAGACGTGCATGTTGACATGCCTGACCAGCTGCTGACTCTCTGAGGCACATCCATGTGTACCGTACCCTGCAAGGTGAGTGTTCGCTGTGATTCTGTGCTGGTGCGTCTCATTCCGGCCCCCCGTCGTACCGGTATTGTGTCTGCCCCGGTGCCCAAGAAGCTGCTCATGATGGCTGGTATCGATGACTGCTACACCTCCACTTGGGATTGCACTGCCACTCTCGACAACTTCGCCAAGGCCACCTTTGATGCCATTTCAAAGACCTACAGCTACCTGAACCCTGATCTCTGGAAAGAGACAGTCTTCACAAAGTCTCCGTACCAGGAGTTCACGGACCATCTGGTCAAGACTCACACCAGGGTGTCTGTGCAGAGGGGGCCAGACTGTGCAGGCCGCCACTTCCTAAACAATTTGTAGAGAGAAAAGTTGAAGAAACATGTGTGGCTGGAGGAGTTGGTTCGGTCCCGGGGGAGCTGAGGAGTCAATCTGGAGGAGGTGCAAAGACGGAGACGTCTAGTGGAGGTGCTTCTTGTGATTTTGCAGTTTCCATGTAAACAACCGGTTGCTCGTTTGAGGAACTGGAGGCGCACACTCGGAACCAGTGAAAGCCAGTTTGGTGTTCTTCACTGCGGCCTGGCTTTGTGTTTGATTTGTGTTCATGAATACGAATCATGTGAATGATGTGATGCACATGCAATGGTTTCAAATGAGCCTGAACAATTATCCGTTCTAAATGCTCGTCTAGAGTATGCCAAGGAAAGTTAAAATTCTTCATCCCATACCGGGTCAACTTTTTCGGGGAAATATATGTTTGATTTGCAGAAAACGTATCTTTAGGTGTACTTGCTTAAGGAATGAACTCGGACTTGCAGAAAATGTAACTTGGGGCCTGTTTATCACCAACTAGTCGGCATCAAGTGATCAGGAGTGTATCGTATCCGTCTGTCAGACGACGGGTCAAACTGAATTTTATTTTTTACTTTCTTTACCACAGCTCTGAAGAAAGCCACTCTGTCTCTTCATACTCGCTAACTTTCAGTCCTTCCTGACCTGAATCCGCTTCCAGCCGGCCATAAGGGAGATGCTGGTTGGATGCAGATGGTAATTGTCTTGGTAATTAACAATCTGCACCTACATGTGAAGAAGAAGCGATAGAGGAGGGACATCAAAGACAGAAGGTATTCTGTGGTAAATGGTGGTTGTGTAATTGGCCTGCAGTTCTTGAGTGCTTTTCTCCAGGTGGGGAAACGTTCTTCATCCCCTCTGGTACAAACACACTTAAATTGGAGAGAAACTTTGGGATCAACATCAGAGATTGTTTTGTATTTTCAGAGAGGGTATTGTTTATCGAGGTCAGGATGATTCGGGGGGTGGGACTTGGGATGAAACAAAAGAAAAGCAAAATTTTCTTTGTTTGTGGAACTCTGCTTTGCATTGAGAATACATCAATAGGCTCATCTTTGCCAGCTCTGTTTCCTTAGTGTTTGTTCTTTTTGTTGTTTTCCTGTCCTCCCCCGGCAGGTTTGTGGGGGGCACTTTGTGGGGTGGCGTTGGGGGAAATGGCTCGCAGGCCAGCAGCCGCTCTGTGTGAGTGTGTACGAAGCTGTGCAATTAGGCAAAAACTGGAGGGATGTTCTCTCATTTCACACGCGCTCCAGTTCTGCCTAAAACTTTTTGAAGGTTTTTTTTTCCAAAAAACTAAAAATTAAAGCCATACATTTTAATCCAGGTACTGATATCATAGATTTTTTTTTAAAGTATTTGATGGAACTTCCGACTACAGCTATCTGGTCTTACCTGACGGACTTCCTAAACCCTTACCTGACATCTACGTTCCCATCTTCTGATGAAGCCCATCTGCTGCACCACAAACATGTGAAGTAAATTATGCTTTTGAAAATATTTCACACGGGCTGCATGACGGTGCAGTGGGTAGCATAGAGGCCTCACTGCTAGAATGTGTGGCTTCGAGTCACGAAGTGGGAGCCAGGCTTGAAACACTGACCATTCTGTGTGGAGTTTGCATGTTCTCCCCGTATATGAGTGGGTTTTCACTGGTTTCCTCCCACCCTCCAAAAACATGCATATTAGGTTGGCCACTACGAAATTGCCCCTAGGAATGACTCTGTGTGTGTAGCCCTTCAACAGGCTGATGATCACTTCAGGGTGTATCCTGCCTCTCGCCTGAAATCAGCCGGGATAGGCTCCTACACCCCAATAGGGATAAGTGGTTCAGAAGACGAAACAAAAAATAGTCTACACAATTATTTGGAAATAATATCACGTTTAGCAGCAAAATAGTTTCTGTTCCAACTCTGGTGTTGAACCAGAAAGTCACTTCTTGCTAAAAAGTGATCAACTTGTGAACGCGTGTCAATTCATTTGCTTTTTCAAATTTGCATAAAACCCCCACACATAAAAAAAGTTGACCAAATAAAAAAAAAAAAAGTCAAGTAGTACATAGGATTAAGAGTCCAGAGCAATGCAGAGTGTGGAAAAGAGGTGAAGAAGCATGTGCAGGCAGCCTGGAATGGGTGGAGAAAAGTATCAGGTGTGATGTTTGATAGAAGAGTTTCAGATAAAATGGAAAAAAAGTGTACAAAACCGTGGTGAGAGCGGCCATGCTGATTGGTCTAGAGACAGTGTGGTGAGAGCGGCCATGCTGATTGGTCTAGAGACAGTGTGGTGAGACCGGCCATGCTGATTGGTCTAGAGACAGTGTGGTGAGAGCGGCCATGCTGATTGGTCTAGAGACAGTGCGGTGAGAGCGGCCATGCTGATTGGTCTAGAGACAGTGCGGTGAGAGCGGCCATGCTGATTGGTCTAGAGACAGTGTGGTGAGAGCGGCCATGCTGATTGGTCTAGAGACAGTGTGGTGAGAGCGGCCATGCTGATTGGTCTAGAGACAGTGTGGTGAGAGCAGCCATGCTGATTGGTCTAGAGACAGTGTGGTGAGAGCGGCCATGCTGATTGGTCTAGAGACAGTGTGGTGAGAGCGGCCATGCTGATTGGTCTAGAGACAGTGTGGTGAGAGCGGCCATGCTGATTGGTCTAGAGACAGTGTGGAGAGAGCGGCCATGCTGATTGGTCTAGAGACAGTGGCACTGAGAAAAAGACAGGAAGCAGAGATGGAGGTAGCAGAGATGAAGATGCTGAGGATCTCTCTGGGAGTGACCAGGATGGACAGGATCAGAAGAACAGTGCATGTTAGAGGTTTTAAAGTCAGAGAGGCCAGACTGAGATGGTTTGGACATGTGCAGAAGAGAGAGAGAGAGAGAGAGAGAGTACATCAGAAGAAGGATGCTGGATTTGGAACCACCAGGAAAGAGGACTAGAGGAAGACCAAAGAGGAGGTTCATGGATACAGTGAAGGAAGACATGAAGATAGTTGGTGTGACTGAAGAGGATGCAGCAGATAGGGTTAGATGGAAGAAACTGACTTGCTGTGGCGACCCCTGACGGTAAATGAAGAAGAAGAAGGTATTTGTGAGTGAATTCTGAATGTTTTCTCACTGCTTCTCAAGCTTCATTTCACTGTCCTCAGTTAACGTCAGGTTTAGTCCCTCCAGACGTGCTGCTCCAAGTTTACAGACAGTCGAGTTCACCTAGAAGTTAGGGTACGCACAGATTTGGGTACAGGCACACTCCACAAACGAAGCCTGTAGTATCTAAACACCTTTTCACCAAGCAGAAGTTAAATCTGGTAAAAGATGACTTCTGTTTCTGGTCTGAATGTCTTCCTAAATCCTACCGATGAACATGAACAAGCCCTGCTAAGACCGCTCTGATCTGCATCCCAGTTGAACAACTACACGTCTCCACTTCACTGAGCCACAACGAGGAATCCAAGAACTAAATGATGTTTGCTTTGGGCTTTTACATTTCAATTTAGCCACGGGCCCGGGAGCCATTAAGGCCTAATCTGAATCCTGGTCAGCGCTCGCTCCCTGGAGCAGAAAGTATGATTTTATTAGAGTGGAATCACACAGACACGGCCCACGCCCAGCCACGCTGCGGCTCTATCTCATTAATGCCTATTAGATCTGTTTTACTTTCATTTGAACTGGCAACACATCTCATATTCAGAAAGGGAGCAGAGTCCCTGCGTGAACTGGTGGCACAGCTGCATGATGGGAGCTCAGGATGGGGAGAAAAAAAGATTCATAAAATGAAAAGAGTTTGAAAATGTTCATGTGGGGGACATTTGGGTGGGGAGGTGTGGTGGGCTGTTTGTAATTACTGACTAACGCCCGTTAAAGCACCAACAGGTAGGACTGACTGTTGGAGGTAATTAAGCACTTAGACACATCAGTGAATTTTGTGTTTTTAATGGAACTAAAATGTGAATTTAAGTGTTTCTGAACAGAAAATTTTAAAAAATCTCCTGTACTGAGGATCACCTCCTGATGGACACACCACATTAACCAGCTCATTATCAACCTTCTAGCATATGGACTGCGGCGTGGAAGGTCAGAGCTGTGGCCGTACAGTCCTCCCCTTACCCCGTCTAATTAGGGCAATTATTCCATCTCTATCACAAGGGCCGGTTAAACCAAATGGTGTCGTGGCCTCGTCGTGGAGTTGATGGTATGAGAGGTTGAAAGAGGGTTTCCTAGTGTCACATCACACCTCCAAACCTGGAGAGCAATTAGTCTGAGAAGGAGAGAGAGTAGAAGAAAGGGATGAAGGTCAAACCTGGACAACAGGAGGAGGTTAAACCATCGGAATCAAAGGAGGGAAGATCAGTCCACCTGTATTCTAGATGGGATTATAGAGAGTTTGAAGTATCCTGTTGGAAGAACTTCTGGAGCCTCATGTACAAAGAATGGCATCATTTTTAGGCTGAGGATGTTTTTTATGCTTGATTTCACTACGTAAACTTGTGGTTTATAAAAACCATCGTAACTCCAGATGAAACATTGGCATCTAGGAAGGATGATTCAGTGGGTAGACTGACCATCCTATAACTGGAGGGTCGCCAGTTCGAAACTCCGCCCGGGATTCACATCGCGGTGTTCCTGAGCAAGACATCGAACCCCAATTGCAGCTTGGTTGACAGTTTCCACCACCAGGTATGAATGTGTGAATGAGTGAATGTGAGCTACACTGTAAAGCACACTGAGAGCCAACACAGGTAGACGTTCTTTTACCGTATCCTTCATAAATCACACTTGTGTCCAATCACAGATCCAACTCAAACTCTTCCCCGCTTCTAGCCACGTCTATTGAACTATTGCTCAATCGGAGTAGAAGTTGGCTTACACACGGACTTGGGCATCTGCATAATTGATGAACGATGCCCCAGAAGCTAATTAAAGATTTTTTTTGTCTTAATATAATAAAAGATCCACATAAATCCGGTAGAAAAAGTTTCAAAAAAGTCTTCTGGACAGTTCAATTCTTTATCGAGACGTTTCGACTTCCATCTGGAAATCATTTTCAATCTGAATGAAATGAACAGAAAACTGGATCTATTTATACTAACCTGAGGAAAAGGTAAAAAAAAAGACTCCTCTTTTTACAAAGTTATTGGTTGACTACCGGATTTATCAACAAGTCCGTGTAGTCCCTCATTCATCCAGGAGTGATCCATAGTAGAATGGATCAATGAGCCTGAATGGCTCCTATTGAGGCCACAGACCAGTAAACGACCCTATTATAGCAGGAATTTCAATTCACTAGGCTTTTAGCATTTTTATAATAGGTTCGTTTACTGGTCTGTGGTTACAATAGGAGCCATTCACGGCCATCATAGGTAACACAGGCTCACTGGTCGAGCCCAGCCTTACTATTTTTTACCTTTTACTCAGGTTAGTATAAATAGATCCAGTTTTCTGTCCATTTCATTCAGATTGAAAATGATTTCCGGATGGAAGTCGAAACGTCTCGATCAAGAATTAAACTGTCCAGAAGACTTTTTTGAAACTTTTTCTACTATGGATCACTCCTGGATGAATGAGGGACTACACGGACTTGTTGATAAATCCGGTAGTCAACCAATAATTTTGTAAAAGGAGAGTCTTTTGGCCTCTTTTTAAAACACTTTAAAAATAAACGTTACATGATTTTAGATATTTTTTCAGAGGAATCACCTGCAACTTCAATCTCACTAATTTTGCTGTTTTGATTTTTTTTTTTTTGCAACAATTTCTACAGTTGGAAGTTTTTCTCAGGAAGTAGTTTTTTCCAGCTGTAAAACCCGTAGCGACCAACAATATGACAACAAAAATAAAACCCTCTCTAGTGTCTCAATTGCCACATTAAAATTCTATCATATCTATTCTATCCTGTCTATAATAGATTTAGATCTACTGTCTATCCGTTGTCTTCCACTTATCCGAGCCAGGTTTCCTCCCGGTGGGACGTGGCTGGAATACCTCACCAGTGAGACGCTCGGGAGGCATCCTAATCAGATGCCCGAACCACTTCATCTGGCTTCTCTCTACCCGAAGGAACAACTTCTCTACTCTGAGCTTCTTATTGTGGGAGCCCAGGACTGAGTGAGGGTCAGAACGTAGATCTACTAGTAAATTGAGAGTTTTGGGTTTGTTTTGGCTCAGCTCTTTCTTTACCACAACGGATCAATGCAGCCTTCTGATTATTGCAGATGCTGCACCAATCCGTCTGTGGATCTCCCGCTCCATCCTTCCTTCAATTTGAACAAGACCCTGAGATACTTAAACTCCTCCACTTGGGGAGCGTAAGCCGTATTAAATTAAAACTATTTTCAACTGAAAAGTGAAAACGTTTAATCCTGACTTCATTCAGTGAAACTTCTATTTACTCACTAATGTTTGATCTGGTTTTAATTAAACTAAATTGTTAAAATAATAAAAAACTCATCTTTTATTTCAGAACTCTTTGAGTTCTTTGATGAATTTTATAAAATTGCTTTTTATTTAAATGTTAACTTGCATGACACAAACGCACCACATGGAGATGATCCAGAGGGTTGCTATGGAAACCACTTCACAACTTGATGACTGAAAGAGAGGAAATCATTAGTGTTTGAATAAAATACTTTTTTTTCTGATCTGACTGAAACGTGGCAGTAAAGTAAAATAAACTGTTACACATAGGTTGACGTTACTCGAGCTAAGAGAAAAATGCATTCATTTATTTCTGATCTATTTTCACGCACGTTTGAAGGTAAATTAAAACAAAGCCTCGAGTCCACATCTGAATGCATAGATTCCTATTTAAATTCTCACATGATCAAAACTAATACATGTTTCACTAAAAAAAGGCAAGAAACTAATAGTTTTGATTTTAAAAGAGTGCAAAAAAGTTTTGTACCTTTTAAAACCTCAAGATGTTTTTAAAAGACTAATTCTGCGTGTACCGATGTGAGGGTGCAGAAGGAGGAGGACCCAAATACAGGACAACAAAACAGGGTTTATTTTGTAAGGCAGTCAAGTTTGAGCTGTAAAGGGAAAAAATATCATAGCACAAGATTAGAATCATGTCTTGAGGTTATTGTAAATCATGGTCAGGAAGCCAGGTATTGTCGAGTCTCGGATTGAAGAGGAGCAGTGTGGTTTCCGTCCCGGACGTGGAACTACGAACCAGCTCTATACCCTCTTCAGGATCCTGGAGGGGTCATGGGAGTTTACCCAACCAGTCTACATGTGTTTTGTGGATCTGGAGAAGGCATTCGATCGTGTCCCTAGGGGACTCCTGTGGGGGGTGCTCCGGAAGTACAGAGTCTCGGAGCCCTTCGTATGGGCTGTCCGATCTTTGTACGACCGGAGCCAGAGCTTGGTTCGTATAGCTGGCAGTATGTCGATTCCATTTCCAGTAAGAGTTGGACTCCGCCAAGGCTGCCCTTTGTCACCGATTCTGTTCATCACTTTTATGGACAGAATATCTTGGAGCAGCCGAGGCATTGGAGGGATCCAGTTTGGTGACCTCAGGATCGAGTCTCTGCTTTTTGTGGATGATGTGGATCTGTTGGCTTCATCGGACCGTGATCTCCAGCTCTCACTGGATCGATTTGCTGCCGAGTGTGAAGCGGCCGGGTTGGGAATTAGCGCCTCCAAATCCGAGACCATGGTCCTCGCCCGGAAAAGGGTGGAATGCCCCCTGTGGGTCAGGGACAGGGTGTCGAGCCGTTCCTCCTCCAGGTCGAGAGGAGCCAGATGAGGTGGTTCGGGCATCTGGTCAGGATGTCCCCCGAGCACCTCGCGGGCGAGGTGTTTTGGGCACGTCCCACCGGGAGGAGACCAAGGGGCAGACCCCGGACCCGCTGGAGAGACTATGTCTCACAGCTGGTCGGGGAACGACTTGGGATCCTTCCAGGTGAGCTGGAGGATGCAGCCGGGGAGAGAGAGGCCTGGGCTGCCCGTTTGAGGCTGTTGCCCCCGCGACCCGACCCCGGAACAAGCGGAAGATGACGGAACGGAATGGATGGTCAGGAAGCCCTGGCCGGAGTGGAATGTATGATCCAACAAAGAAGTCAGGAGAAATTGCCTCTAAATAGGCACCAGGTTGACGCTGCACAGCTGATTAGCATCTGGCCAATCACACAGGTGTTTGGGATCAGGCTAGAGTCCAGAAGAGGGAGGAAGGTCCAGTGCTTCCTCTCGTGACAGAGTGAGGGGATCATGACATCGTGTAGCCATCTGGATTCTTACAGTTGGACAAAACATAATGTTCACCATCTATAACTGACTTCTTATCTGTGTCCCTCACAGAATCACATCTGGCACCACTCCAATCTTTTATCAAAGGAACCTCGGAGTAACTTTTGACCCTATTTTATCTCTAGACTCTCACATGAAGTCAATGGTGGGTTATTTTTTTATCAATCAAACTGTTAAACTCATCTTTGAACATGTGGTTTCAGTTGAACATTCCCACAGATTTATTTCTGTTCGTTTGGTTCCACGTCCTTCTCTATTGTTTTTCTCCTTTGCTGAAAACCGGATGTTCTTCTCAGTAGATAACTGTAAAGCTGCTGACTAGGGGTGGGCGGATCGATCCTAATATCGATAATATCGATACCAACGCTAGTATCGATATCGATCGATACTCAAACTACAATATCAATACATTGGTTGAAGGTTTACCCCTCGCACTTTGCTTCCGTTTTTTTCTTTTTTTTTAAAAGTTAACCTAACTGATCTGTCTGCAAAATATGCGTAAATGCTGTGTGTCGCGCCTGAATGCTAAAGCGAGGCGGCCCCGCCCCTTCCTCTCTTTCGCTTTGACTTGTCACATGACTCAGCGACTCGGGGCCAAGAAACAAACAAAAAAAAACCGCAAGTCGGTAAAAGTAGAGAGAGATGGAAAAAAGAGAGTAGCCGTGTGGCTGTACTTTGAGGCTACCTGCACCATTTACAGAAAGGCTGTTAAATATAGTAACACTATAAATTAAAGAATCACCCCAAAGAAAAACTTCAGAAACGGAGGAGAAAACCCTGACCCCTTCTGTTTCCCAGAGGCAGCGCTCATTAACAGAGACGCTCCAATTTTAATTATGAAAGTACAAAGTAATCATCTTTAACATTAGTTAACATTTGTTTGTAACTGGGCATTTCTATCGATCTACCTACCAACCTGTGTTTATACATATACTTGGTCATATTATATATATGACCGAACCCTTGATGCAAAAATAGTCATTTAAAAAATTTAAATATCGGTATCGATATCGGTATCGGCGATATTGGTCTGGTGTTTACTTGGTATCGGATCGATACCAAAACTTGCGGTATCGCACACCCCTACTGCTGACACTATGAGCACCCACAGCTTGTTCACACACACATTACACATGAAATGAATCACTAAACTCATCTCAAACAGGAAGTTAAGACCTAGTTGGTGGAAAAAGTTGCGGTGGTTGGACAAAGATGCGATTAATCGAGACTTTGCAAAGTTCGGTTGATTTTGCATCAATAATTGTGAAATTACACAATCCTTGAGGGATTTATTACATAATTTAGGCCAAACTGAGTTAAGTTCCTTCATCTTCCGCTTGTTCCGGGGTCGGGTCGCGGGGGCAACAGCCTCAAACGGGCAGCCCAGGCCTCTCTCTCCCAGGCTGCATCCTCTAGCTCACCCGGAAGGATCCAAAGTTGTTCCCCAGCCAGCTGTGAGACATAGTCTCTCCAGCGGGTCCGGGGTCTGCCCCTTGGTCTCCTCCCGGTGGGATGTGCCCGAAACACCTCGCCCGCAAGGCGCTCGGGGGGCATCCTGACCAGATGCCCCGACCACCCCATCTGGCTCCTCTCGACCTGGAGGAGGATCAGCTCAACACCGATCTCCTCCCTAATGGCAGAGCTCCTCACCCAATCTCTGAGTGAGAGCCCAGCCACCCTGCGGAGGAAGCTCATTTCGGCCGCTTGTACCCGCGATCTCATTCTTTCGGTCACCACCCACAGCTGGTGACCATGGTGAGGGTTGGAACGTAGATCGACTTGTAAATCGAGAGCTTTGCTTTTCGGCTCAGCTCTCTCTTTACCACGAAGGACCGATGCAGACAGACAGACAGACAGATACTTTTTTCCCAAAGTAATAAAAATTATTATTATTATTTTTGATTAAAAAAAAGGTAAAAACACAAGAAAATGTTTTATTGCATTTTTTAGAAAATTTTGAACTTTTTTTGCCAGTCATACTGATGACGTCATATTGGTGATTCCTAATTAAATTTTTTTTTCAAAACAAATGCATAAAATTAAATAATAATTGAAAAAAAATATTTATTTATTTCTTTATGTGGAATTTTGAAAAAAATAAATAAAATCTACATTTTTAAAAAATATGTAGATTTAAATTTACCATAAATTAAAAAAACTGGAGTCAGTGTTTTTATTTTAAGGGATTTTTTTTTTAGTTTCCTGAAAAAATTAAATATATAAAAACAAAAGAATACACATAATTTTTTAAAATAAAATAAATTAAAAATCAAATCTCCAGTTAAATGGAAATATTCTGACTTATGATTGGCTGAGCAGGGCAGTGGGCGGGAAAACAACCCGGAAGTGAAAGTATGTTATTTTTAGTTAAAAAGCTGAAAAAATCAAAAACGAAAGTTAGCGAATTTTTACCGATGAGTTAAATAAACACGTCCTGTTTGTTTCTGTTTAACAGTTTGTAAGTAAAGTAACTTACTGTTGCTAGGTTACTTATTTATTTTCACTGAAAGTTAATCCTTCCAGATTATCTCATTACTTTCTGTACTTTAGACAGTTTAAGTGTTTTTTTTTTGCAGATGGAATGGCTCCTAAAAAGAAAAACATCCTGCCCAAAGCTCTGCCAGAAGCTTTCATCCTGACAGACACAGAGAAGAAGAAATGGAGGCTGGGCAGCATCATAGGACAGGGAGGCTTTGGACTCATCTATCTTGGTAAAGTTCAAATCATATCCAACCTTTTTCTGCCCATGTTTGTGGATAATATTTGTTGTAAAGGTGTGAGTTTTTAAAAATAATTTATCCAGATCAGGGTGCTCATTACGTCGATCGCAAGGTCGATCTCAAAGGTGGTGGTGTTGGTCGATCGCTGCATAACATAAAAAACATTACCGTATTTTCACGACTGACAGAAGAGGTTAGACAGGAATCTCCATGGACAATGATGTTTACAGATGACATTGTGATCTGTAGTGAGAGGAGGGAAGAGGTGGAGGAAAAGCTGGAGAGGTGGAGGTTTGCACTAGAAAGAAGAGGAATGAAGATTAGTCAGAGTAAAACAGAGTACATGTGCAAATGAGAGGGATCCAAATGGAAAAGTGAGGTTACAGGGAGAAGAGATAAAGAAGGTGGAAGATTTTAAGTATCTAGGATCAACAGTCCAGAGCAATGGAGAGTGTGGAAAAGAGGTGAAGAAGCGTGTGCAGGCAGGCTGGAACGGGTGGAGGAAAGACCAAAGAGGAGGTTCGTGGATACAGTGAAGGAAGACATGAAGATTGTTGGCGTGACTAAAGAAGATGCAGCAGATAGGGTTAGATGGAAGAAACTGACTTGCTGTGGCGACCCCTGAAGGGAAATGCCGAAAGGAGAAGAAGAAGACCGTATTTTCACGACCATAGGGCGCACCGTATTAAAAGGCGCAGTCCAAATTTCACGTGCTCTGTATTTAACACACACATAAGGCGCACCTGATGATAGGGCGCAGGTTTTATATACATATCCTCTACCACATACGTCCGCCTTACAACAACACACACATACACACGCGCGCGCGCTTACACACACACGTGCGTATTTAAAATTAGATCGGGATTAAAACTGAGTTTGGTTGGTTTTATTTAAATATTAGTTACAGTCGTCATAAAGTCATTTATTAAATCCATCCAAGTCCTCATCCTCTGGTTCAGAATCTAACAGCTGCTCTAAATCCAACCTCACAGGTTCACTTTCCTCGCTGTCAGAGTCACTTTCTGAACCGTGCAGCTCCTCGGAAATGATGCCTGCTTTTGGGAAAGCTCGGACAACAGTGCCAGCAGACACGTTAGCCCAAGCATCTACAATCCACTGGCAAACTATGGCGTAACTCGCCCGCCGCAGCTGATCGCCATCAGTTTAAACTGAGCTTCATAAGCGTGTCTCTTTTCCATTATCAGTGTTGCTGCATAAAGAACACACCTGTTCTTTTATACATAATCCACACACACACTTCCCTCTTTAACATTCTCATGTTTTCAACTGCGTCCACCTGATGGTTCTCTAATACGTCCGCAAATCACAAATCAGATAGGGCGCACCGCACGATAGGGCGCACCGCTCATTTTGAAGAAAATTTGAGACTTTTAGGTGCGCCTTATGGTTGTGAAATTACGGTATTTATTTTGTCACTGTATTGATCAGTACCGGGCAGCCGGTTAGATGACAACCGAATTTGACCGGTGAGAATCAAGTCTAATGAGGAGGCGTTGGCTCAGTGGTAGAATGTCTGCCCTTGGACCGAAGAAGTTGGCTTAAAGGCCCTTCTCGTGCAAAATGGACTTTCCAGAGTTTTCTAGCTTGTAAGAGTGAGGTCCGGGCCTTGTATATATGTCTGTGTGTGTGTGTGTGTGTGTGTGTGTGTGTGTGTGATGTCCGGGCCTTGTATA
Organism: Neostethus bicornis; assembly: GCA_902685375.1. Taxonomy (NCBI): domain Eukaryota; kingdom Metazoa; phylum Chordata; class Actinopteri; order Atheriniformes; family Phallostethidae; genus Neostethus; species Neostethus bicornis. Next base: position 4,091,038 of record LR738548.1, read on the forward strand.
TGTCACTAAAGGGCTTTCTAGATTGATTTCGCCCGTTTTTCTGTGGATTTCTGGAACGCTCAGACAAAACAACCAATGAGCAGATGTCTAAAGTATGACGCATTTGACGTAGCCAGGACGGACTTCGCACACGCCCCCCTCCCTCCTCACCACCCGCCCGCCCTCCTCACTCCGCTAATCTACAAGCATTCTGTAATACTTTACCAATCAGTAACATTCATCCCATACCGCCGCGGTGCTTGTGCTTCGTGCACCTCAAAATCCTCGTTGGATTCTGGATCCAAAATGTAGGGCTGAACACGATGAATCGACATGATAAAATCTTATTTCAGACGCTACCAAACCGCTACGCACGGGTTTACGCCTGCCTTCCCCCTCCCGCTCAGAGATGAGCGGAGGAATAGCGGCTCAGTGAGAGCAGAGGGAGGAGCTTGTACTTTCTCAGGACGGGCGGGGGAATGAGCAATACTCGGCCTTTCATAGTTCCGGGTCTGTGACTGCGCTCCACCAAATCAATATATTTTCATAACTATGGTGTAATGCATGTTGCAAACCCCACATTCTGCGTGTGTATGTGCAGAGGATACAATGTGAAGAGTTATTTTGCATGAGATGTGACCTTTAATTTCCACTGGGCCCATGCCTAAGTGTCCCTGGAGAAGACACCTAAACTCTAGTTATGGATTAATACAGTATGAATTAATACATACAGTTCAACTAATCAGAAACAACTACATTTTGACCTTCAGGTCACTGCGCATGCACAAACAATGACACCAAGCTGCCTGTGGCCTGTCAAAATGCATTACAGCCAATGTGCGGATTAGTGTCTCTGCGCATGTCCAGAACTTGTAATCCACTTCCTCCTCCCTCACAGCTGCTTTGACCGTTGAGATGTGTGACTCAGCAGAACACAACCAAACTCCGCCCCATAAATAGAGGCTTTACAATCCTTTTCGAACTGAGCGACTATCCCCATCGAAATGAGCTGCCTTGCATTTCCGCGCATGCACAGATCTCTGTCGAGGCATGAAACCTATAATAATAATAATAATAAGTGAGCAAATGTAAACTTGTGTTTTCTATCATACTACCAGATTAGAACCATGTCTGATAAACACTTTTATCTGTGGAGTTAGGCTACCGTCGGGATTAGTAAGAACCATGTGCACACCGAAAGTTAACCGGATGTTCGCAGGTTTGAATCCCACCAAGTTCATGTTTAGGGTCCTTGGAGAAGACACCTAACCCTCGTTTCTCCCACTATTGGCGCCGTCGTGGCAGCCTACTACGGTGTAATGCAGCACACAGATTTCCCCGTGAGGGATCAATATAGTATCCATAAAACATAATGTTGTCATTTTTTTAGGTGGAATAAAGTTTAAACTAAGCTCGTTCCACTCATTAGGATTGATGGATTTACCTCTCGGTAAATCTTTCGATTAGTCGCACATCTCGACGAGGCCTCACACCCTGATAGGTTTAGCTGTCGAGATGTGAGACCGGTCGCGGATCTCAACAGAACACTGGTCTACCATTGCAATACCAAAGAAAGGAAACATGGAGCTGAATTTTGGGACTGTTGTGGGTCTTCTTCTTCTTTCATCTTTTTCTTCAGGGGTCGCCACAACAAGTCAATTTCTTCCATCTAACCCTATCTGCTGCATCCTCTTCGGTCACACCAACTATCTTCATGTCTTCCTTCACTGTATCCATGAACCTCCTCTTTGGTCTTCCTCTAGTCCTCTTTCCTGGTGGTTCCAAACCCAGCATCCTTCTTCCTATGTACTCTCTCTCCTCTGTACATGCCCAAACCATCTCAAAATGATAAAGTTAGATAAAGTTGTGGATTATTGTGATTTCACAGTTTGGTTGATTTAGTGTTGTAAATGATTCATTTACCTAATCCAGCACATGGTGCCAACACGTAAGTACACCTGGACAGGTAGATGACCCTAGCAGGACATCGATCCATCTCCCAGACTAAACCAGAGTACCAGTACTATTGATGATTAATCAGCTTGACCTAATCTGTGTTTTTTCTCTATCTTAAAGCCTCTAATGACGTCTCCAAACCTGTTCCAAGGGACACGGAGTTTGTCATTAAACTGGTGAGTCTCACGCACCGTCATGTTGATTCTGACTGCATCAATAAATAAAAGTCAGTAAATTATTTTTTATATTAATGCTGAATCATGAAATCCGCTCACTTTAGGGGAATCTACAGAGTTTTGTTTCCTGTTTCATGAGAAAGTTCACTTCTGTTTTGGAATTATTTTATCTTTAAAAAGATAAAACCGCAAAATGTAATATTAGAAATCTGACTCACACGAGGAAACAGTTTCACTTTTTATTCAGTCCAGGAATCTTTTCAGCTTTGATGTGGATTTTAGTCAATTTCTTCTGGATTTTGTTAAATTTATTCTCAATTAAACCAATTTTAATCTGGATTTGATCAACTTTATTGTGGATCCAACATCCAGACGTGTAACATCTGGCACCAGAGAATGAATCCCTGGATTAACAGCTGCTCGGTCCAACACGACCACAAAAAGCTTCCATGTTTCACTAAAATACTGAGTTTAATTTTGGATTAGTAATTTAAGCATTAAACTCTGTTATAAGACGTAACGACTCTGTGTGTGTGTTTGTATGTGTGTGTGCAGGAGTACCATGACAACGGGCCGCTGTTCTCCGAGCTGAAGTTCTACCAGCGAGCAGCCAAAAAGGAGAACAGTGAGTTCACTGGAGCACAAACACTTTTGACTGATGAAGTGTCTGCGAACACACACACACACCCACCGCCGGCACCGCAGCCAAAACAAACACACACCTCAGTGGCCAGCAAGAGCCTCCGCCACTCACATGTAATGATGCCTGAGCCTCCGCCGAGCCCCTGAGCACCTGCCAGCCTGGTGGAGAGCCAGTCAGGCCGGCCGCCTGACTCCTGGACCAGGCCCATCACTTTGTGTGTGTGTGTGTGTTTGTAATCAGCTTGAACATCCATCAGTCCTGAGTGTTCCATCCCTACGGGTCACATCCTACCGGTCCACACCATGTTTAATAAGTCAGGGTAGAGATGTGATCCAGGACCTTCTTCTTGGGATGCACCCAAACTAGAGATGCAGGTTTTCTGTTGAGATTATCTAACGGAGCGACGGCTCCGCCTATCGATTAATACTAACTTATTAAAAAAATGCTATCATGTAAATTAAGTAAACAAAGCGTAACTATGGCGACGTTTAATAACATTGAAATCCCGGAAAATTATTGATAAAAATGGGAAGGTAAACAATGCTAAAGCTAAACCACACTGGCAGAGCTGACAGCTAGCATAGATGCTAACCCTAACCTCCCAGACTAGGTCGTCCCAGCTCTTAGTTTGCAGCTGTCTGGTATGTAAATTGCTCTAAATTTAGTAGCTGATTAGAAATAAGGTTGGTTTTCATAAAATATTTTCGTAAGATATTTTATGTGGCTGGGCTCACACTCAGAGATCAGGTGAGGAGCTCTGTCATCCGGGAGGAGCTCGGTGTCGAGCCGCTCCGCCTCCAGGCTGAGAGGAGCCAGATGGGGTGGTCTATATTTCTTGAACTCTCTGCTGCCTTTGATCTTGTAAGTTAATGGAGTAGGTCTTAGTACTCATAAAGTTCTACGGTTCAATTCTTATCTTGGTCTATACCATGGTCCTCGCCCAGAAAACGGTGGAATGCCCCCTGCGGGTCAGGGACAGGGTCCTGCTCCAAGTGGAGGAGTTTAAGTATCTCTGGGTCTTGTTCACGAGTGGGGGAAGGATGGACCGGGAGATCGACAGGCGGATTGGTGCGGCGACAGCAATAACTAGGACGCTGCATCGGTCCGTCGTGGTAAAGAGAGAGGTGAACCGAAAAGCAAAGCTCTCGATTTACGAGTCAATCTACGTTCCTACCCTCACCATGGTCACCAGGATCTACGTTCCTACCCTCACCATGGTAACCGGGATCTATGTTCCTACCCTCACCATGGTAACCGGGATCTATGTTCCTACCCTCACCATGGTAAACAGGATCTACGTTCCTACCCTCACCATGGTAACCGGGATCTACGTTCCAACCCTCACCATGGTAACCAGGATCTACGTTCCCACCCTCACCTATGGTCACCAGCTGTGGGTGGTGATCGAAAGAATGAGATCGCGGGTACAAGCGGCCGAAATGAGCTTCCTCCGCAGGGTGGCTGGGCTCTCACTCAGAGATCGGGTGAGGAGCTCTGCCATCCGGGAGGAGCTCGGTGTCGAACCGCTCCTCCTCCAGGCCGAGAGGAGCCAGATGGGGTGGTTCGGGCATCTGGTCAGGATGCCCCCTGAGCGCCTCGCGGGCGAGGTGTTTTGGGCTTGTCCCACCAGGAGGAGACCAAGGGGCAGACCCCGGACCCGCTGGAGAGACTATGTCTTACAGCTGGCCGGGGAACGACTTGGGATCCTTCCAGGTGAGCTGGAGGATACAGCCGAGGTGAGAGAAGACTGGGCTGCCTGTTTGAGGCTGTTGCCCCCGCGACCCGACCCCGGAACAAGCGGAAGATGACGGAACGGAACTTTCGTAAGATGTTTCTTCCACTGGTAGCGTGTGGTGCACACAGTAACTCGTTTCTGTTTGCTGCATCAGCAGGGCAAACAGATTTGTTTAATCTTCTGAACCGCTTATCCCTAGCGGAGTTGCGGGCAGTGTCAGAGCATATTCCGGCTGATACAAGGCGAGAGGCAGTGTACACCCTGAACAGGTTGCCAGTCTGTCCCGGGGCGCCACACACACGCACACATAGCCTCTCTCTCTCTCTCTCTCTCCCTCCTAGGGGCAATTTCTTAGCAGCCAATCAACTTCACATGCATGTTTTTAGAGGGTGGGAGGAAACCGGAGAAAACCCACACATACATGGAGAGAATGCAAACAGATTTGGCCAATAATAAATTAAAAAGTAATGGAAGAGCTCTCCTCGTCTCGGGGATGATCTCTCCTTCATGTGGATCCTCATGAGGTTTCTTGGTTTTTTTTTCCTCACTGCTGGTCTCCATGAAGGAGGGGCTAAAGGGTGCACTAATACAGTAGTTTAGTTAGTTTTTATTGTATTTATTTCTACACATTTATTAGTTTTATATAATACCATGTGAAGCGTGATGTAATAATTGTTTTGTGATTTTAAGCTTTACAAATAAAATAAAATCCATACCTTCCCAGTCAGTCGTGTGAATGCAACGCCTTTTATTTCAGTCATGAAATGGATGAGGACTAACAAACTGGACTTTCTGGGAATCCCGACCTACTGGGGATCAGGACTCGCTGAGCATGCTGGTCTCAGGTATGTGGATGGATTCACAGTACGCTGTAATAACATGAAACCCATAAACTTCTGAATAAATCTTGGAGCAATTTTTTGTGAGCATTAAAACTGATTTGGTCTATTCTGGATTTTTCTGCGTTTGCGTCTCCAACTGATAAAAACAATTTAAAAACAAAATAAAAGCAGGAAATTGGAGTGATTGGTGGGTCGTGGTCCAATGGTTTTTATGTACTGTATAAAAATATTTGGCTCAGGTTTTCAATGTAAATAAACAAGACAAATTAACTGATGTAAATTGTAATTTGAAAATGAACAAATTTTTAAAATAAGCTTTAATGATAAAATAAATTTATATTTAATAACATGAACAGTGTCTGCAGCCCTGAGGTCCTCTGTTAGGCTGTCCCACAGGCGAGGACTGGTTCTGGTACTCACTCTGGAACCACGAAACGCTCATACGTAACAAGCCGGTCAGATAAATAAGTAACAGTCTGACCTCGCTTCAGGGTGGCCGTTTTTTTTATGAAACCAATCAGTCCTTTTAATAAGACATGATATAAAAATGATCTAAACAATCTGTGTTGTCTGGAAAACAGAGCGTAAAAACAAAGTTTTCCTGAGTAAACTTTCCAAACACTGTCTTTAAATTCTCAATCTGGGGAATCAGTACCAACACGGACCACTTACCTGCAGAAATCGACATCGTCTGCTTGGTGATGGTAGCCAAAAAAGCAGATGGAGTTTCTATTTGTGAGTTAGAGAAAACTCTGCTTCCTGGTAACACTGCCCGTCCACCCATAGGTATCGCTTCATGGTCATGGATCGTCTGGGCAGCGACCTTCAGAGAATGTGTGACGTGAACGGAGGCCAACTGAAGAAGTCCACCGTGCTGCTGCTCGGTCAGAAGCTGGTGAGAAGTGTCTTCATCGTTACAAACTCTGTTCTCTGATGTGAGATGAACCAAACCGGTCTCTGCTTCAGGTGGACGTCCTGCAGTACATTCATGAGAGCGAGTACGTCCACGGGGACATCAAGGCTGGGAACCTCATGCTCGGTTACAAGAATCCAGACCAGGTTGGTCCTCTCTCTGTCAGACCAGGGGCCTCATTTATCCGCCATGTACACACTCAAACTCGTATGGATACCGACTTCCACGCAAGTTGAGCAATGTCTGCAAGCGGTGGAGAGTATGGACTGTTTTGATCCAAGACGGGATCGAGCTTCTGAAGCAGTGAGAAAACAATTAAAAAACACACTCTAAATGTTTGTCATAAAAAACCTGACGGTTAATTACAACCACATTTTAAAACGGTGCGCTGCTGCGCGCACGTTTTTACGCAACAGTTTACACCCTACACGAAAAGAAATTATCAAAAAAGATCAAGGTGGGCATTACTTGAACAGTCTGTTTTGGCTGACGTAGATTCCCCCTACGCGGATATCCGTCGCCTCTTGGAGTTTAGAATATCCCTTTTAAATTACCGACAAATCAATGTGTCAATCCCAGAGTTGCTGTGGTGACGTCTCCTGTTCTCTTGGTGGCGGGAGACGTCACCACAGCTGCTCAATGGTGACACATCATCATTGTTCAATAGTAGGTTCAAGTAGCAACGGCTCATTCGAGGCTAATATGTACCGTAATTTCACGGCCATTAGGCGCACCGTACGAAAAGGCGCAGTCTCAGTCACACACCGCCTTACAACAACACACACGCAAGCATGCAAATGTGGGTATTAAAAAATAGATCTGGAGCAAAACTGAGTTTGGTTGTTCTTTATTTAAGTAGTAACGATACTAAACAAGCACATTACCGGTAATAGTCTTTATTCAAATCCGTCAAAGTCCTCATCCTCTGTTTCGGAATCGAACAGCTGCGCAAAATCCAACAGAGCAGGTCCACTTCGCTCCTCGCTGTCAAAGTCACTGTCTGTACTGTGCGGCTCCTCAGAAAGGATACCAGCTTTTGAGAAAGCTCGGATAACAGTACCAGCAGACACGTTAGTCCAAGCATCTACAATCCATTGGCAAACTGTAGCGTAACTCGCCCGGCGCTGCCTTCCACCCTTCGTGAAACTGTGGTCTCCTTCGGTCATCCATCGCTCCCACGCCGCTCACACTTCACTCTTTAACGTTCTCATGCCTTTTCTTTTAGGTCCGCCTCGCGGGCACCGCGTTTTCTTTTAGGTCCGTTTTTTCTCACACACGGCGCACCGCACGAAAAGGCGCACCGCTCATTTTGAAGAAAATTTGAGACTTTTAGGTGCGCCTTATGGCCGTGAAATTACGGTAGTGTTACATAATTTGCATGTTCCATATATGGAGTTCTAGAGGCGTGGTTAGGGCGGGATGGAGATCAAGTTGGTTTTAGCATGAGATTTGTTGCAGATGTGATTCATCAAGCTTATGTTTGTTGTTTTTATAAATGTTAAATTTGCATGGCTTTAGCTCCGCCGTAGTGCTGAAGCCGCCCACTTCTGAGTAAATGAGGCCCCAGGTTTTTATTCTGTGTGTGGTCTGCCAGGTCTACCTAGCGGACTACGGACTCGCCTACAGATACACCCCTGAAGGAGTCCATAAAGAATATAAAGAGAATCCAAAGAGGGCCCACAACGGGACCATAGAGTACACCAGCCTGGACGCCCACAGAGGAGTCGGTAAGCGGGTCGTACACACCCCATCAGTGTATCAAACAGGAGAAGAAAATACTTTATTTAATCACACAGAGACGCAGAAATGAAGAGATAAAATATTTAGAAATAGGACGTTCAGGAGTTTAAGTATCTCGGGGTCTTGTTCACGAGTGGGGGAAGGATGGAGCGGGAGATCGACAGGCGGATCGGTGCGGCGTCAGCAATAACTAGGACGCTGCATCGGTCCGCCGTGGTAAAGAAAGAGCTGAGCCGAAAAGCAAAGCTCTCGATTTACAAGTCGATCTATGTTCCTACCCTCACCATGGTAACCAGGATCTACGTTCCTACCCTCACCATGGTAACCAGGATCTATGTTCCTACCCTCACCATGGTAACCAGGATCTACGTTCCTATCCTCACCATGGTAACCAGGATCTACGTTCCTATCCTCACCATGGTAACCAGGATCTATGTTCCAACCCTCACCATGGTAACCAGCTGTGGGTGGTGACCGAAAGATTGAGATCGCGGATACAAGTGGCCGAAATGAGCTTCCTCCGCAGGGTGGCTGGGTTTTCACTCAGAGATCGGTTGAGGAGCTCTGCCATCCGGAAGGAGCTCGGTGTCGAGCCGCTCCTCCTCCAGGTCGAGAGGAACCAGATAGGGTAGTTCAGGTATCTGGCCAAGATGCCCCCCGAGCGCCTCGCGGGCGAGGTGTTTTGGGCACATCCCTCTGGGAGGAGACCAAGAGGCAGACCCCGGGCCTGCTGGAGAGACTATGTGTTACAGCTGGCTGGGGAATGACTCACGATCCTTCTGGGTGAGCTGGAGGATGCAGCTGGGGTGAGAGAAGCCTGGGCTTCCTGTTTGAGGCTGTTGCCCCCGCAACCCGACCCTGGATGAGCGGAAGATGACGAAACGGAACAGAACGTTCAGACCAAGATTAACTCTGATTAATAACTCTGGTTATTAAAATATTTTTCTAACTTTAATCTAGGTTCAACTCATTTTAATGTAGACCAATTTATTCTCAAACTGTATTTTGAAATAAACTTTAATAAATTTGATCAACTTAACTGTATTAATTTGACTTTAGATTTTTGTAACATTGCTGTGGATTTCACCACCTTTATTCTAGATTTGATCAACTTAATTCTGGATTTTATAAATATTATCTTGTATTTTTACCTTTTTTATTCTGTATTTGATCAATTTTACTTTGAACTGAATTTAGTTTAACTTTAATTTTCTGGGGTTTTGTAACATCTTTATTTTGGATTAAACCAACTATATTCTGGATGCTCTGTGACACCCCGGTGGGCTACTTTGAGAATCAGAGAGGATTACGACCCTCTTGAAAAAACACAACCAGCAACGCTCTAAACTTTCTAAAAGAGTCCGTGTTGCACCAAATACTTAAAAACTTTTCCATGACGACAGAGTGATGATCCTCTTCTCCATACGTTATAAGAGGAATCCTACACATGTGGAGATTCACAGTGGCACGAGACACAAAAGACGTGTAAGAAGCAAACAGAAGAGCCGTAAAAGGACGTTTTACACTTTATGTAAACGTGGTAGGTGCTGTCCTGGGCGGCTGCCTGCTGCAGTGCCCTCTGTTACTTTAGTGTGTAATCACCAACTTTTTCTGAGTTTCTGTCTCTTCTTGTTTTGTCTCTTTTATTTTGAACGCACTTTGGACGTCATTTTGGACTTTGTTGTTTTATTTTGAAATGTAAATACCCATACCCATATCCGCAGCAGGTCTCCAAGGTGAACGGCCTCTGGCGTGTTGAATCAAGAGGGGTACGGGAAGTCGGCAAATCAGATCCGTAACTTTGGGACAAGGATTGGCTTGTCCAATCAGAGTCGGACAGCTGATTTTTTTATTTTTTTTTTTTTAGAAGTCGTTCGTCTAGCTCCCAACAACTAGCTGGTTATGGAGTCATTCTGCCGTGGACATGCATGTTGACGTGCGCGACCAGCCGCTGGCTCTCGGAGCCACATCTGTGTGTGGCTGGAAGAGTTGGTTCAGTCCTGAGGGAGCTGAGGAGAAAGAGTTGATCTGGAGGAGGTGTGGAGAAGGAGACTGTCTAGAAGAGGTGCTTCCTATGTTTTTGTGGTTTCCATGGAAACGTCCAGTTGCTCACTTGAGGAACTGGAGGCGCTCACTCGGACCCAGTGAAATACAAAGAGACCAGTTTGGTGTTCTTCATTGCAGCCAGGCTTTGTAACCCAATCTAGACTCCAGGTTTTGGGTTGCCAGGTTGGAGACAGTGCGACCGGATTGGGACGTCAGTGGATTGGGACGAGGGGGCATCAAGGTGTTTACACTGCAGCTCTCAAATTTTCCTTAGGGGATTAATAAATCCCCTTCCGGCATTCCACCCGGAAAAGGGTGGAATGCCCCCTGCGGGTCAGGGACAGGGTCCTGCCCCAAGTGGAGGAGTTTAAGTATCTCGGGGTCTTGTTCACGAGTGGGGGGAGGATGGAGCGGGAGATCGACAGGCAGATCGGTGCGGCATCAGCAATAACTAGGACGCTGCATCGGTCCGTTGTGGTAAAGAGAGAGCTGAGCCGAAAAGCAAAGCTCTCGATTTACAAGTCGATCTACGTTCCCACCCTCACCATGGTAACCAGGATCTACGTTCCTACCCTCACCATGGTAACCAGCTGTGGGTGGTGACCGAAAGAGTGAGATCGCGGTTACAAGCGGCCGAAATGAGCTTCCTCCGCAGGGTGGCTGGGCTCTCACTCAGAGATCGGGTGAGGAGCTCTGCCATCCGGGAGGAGCTCGGTGTCGAGCCGCTCCTCCTCCAGGTCGAGAGGAGCCAGATGGGGTGGTTCGGGCATCTGGTCAGGATGCCCCCCGAGCGCCTCGCGGGCGAGGTGTTTCGGGCACGTGTCACCGGGAGGAGACCAAGGGGCAGACCCCGGACCCGCTGGAGAGATTATGTCTCACAGCTGGCCAGGAACGACTTAGGATCCTTCTGTGTGAGCTAGAGGATGCAGCCGGGGAGAGAGAGGCCTGGGCTGCCCGTTTGAGGCTGTTGCCCCCCCGTGACCCGACCTCGGAACAAGCGGAAGATGACGGAACGAACGGAATTAATAAAGTATATTCTATTTAATTTTGAAGTAATATTTCTTACTTATTGATGTAAAACTTGATACGTTTGAAGTTTTAAAGTGACACGTTTCTTATAAAAATGTGGTTTATTTAAAGCTTTGATTGACCGTCTGTTTTAAGGTGGTTATTCTAAGCTAATGCGCGCGGTAACTGACAGAGTGGTACGTTACACTGAGTAATTAGTCCAGTTCATGGGTCAGAGTTTTGATCCACTTGTGGCCCTTTAGAAGAAATGTTTCCATCCGTGTTCTGGGTCCAGAATAAAAATCTGGCTGCGTTGGCTCTCTCCTTCTCTCCCAGCTGCTTCCTGTGAGGTCCTGGCCTTTTAAAGAGCCTGGAAACGAGTTCTTCCTCACACTCCCTCCTCCTTCCACTGACCATTGATTTATCTGTCTTCACCCCGCTGGATACACACCCCCTTTCTACTCTCTTTAATTCCCCAATTAGCTGAAGTTGTAACCTGCATCCTGTCCTCTCGCCCCCGCCCATTAGCGGCCTCTGATGTTTGGTTGGACCTCGATGAGACGCCGAGCCTCTGATTCAGAGCGCCAAACATGGCGACTTCATTAAAACGCTCTGTAAGAGGAAAGAGGGGGGTCTGGCTGTAGGGTCAACATGTTTCATTTTCCCAAAGACTATCCTGGCTGATTTCAGGCAATGGGCAGGGTACAGCCTAAATGGGTCACTAGTCTGTTGCGCAGCCACACACCCAAACAACCATTCACACACACACTCATTACAAGGGGTAATTTCATCGCAGATAACAAGAATGTTTTTGGGGGGTGGAAGGAAACCAGAAGAAACCCACATATACATGGGTAGAACATGCAAACTCCACACAGAAAGACCAGTGTTCCAAGCCTCGCCCCCACTCCAAGACTCGAACCCCTGACCTTCTATCTGTGAGACCACCGTGGAAACCAGGTCACCTGTTTGACCAAGTACACCCAACCGAACCCCATTATTCTCCACACCGAGGTCACCTTGGTGTGGGTGTAATTCCAGAGTTTCACTACAGGGGGCACATCGTCGGCCAGAACTGCATAATTTGGTATCATATCGAATCCCAGTTTTTCTTTTATGAAATTGCGACATTGATTTTGAAGCCAAGCCGATATCTCCCGGTGTGCCAAATAGGAAGTTCAATAAATTTTTTTTATTACTTTTTATTTAAAAAAATGGCTGTCGTTCCTCAGTCACTTGTTGTCATGGTAACCACTCTAGTTTTGTTGCTTTAGTCACCTTCTTCTTAACCATCTATCCCTTAAGAATTGCAGGGGGTGTTGGCACTCATCCAGGCTGTATCATAGCGAAGGGCAGGATACACCCAAACAAGTCACCAGTCTGTCGCGAAGCCACACGCAACTTGGCAGCGGCCTATACACCTAGCATATTTTTGGAGGGTGGGAGAAAACCCATGCAGACACGGGGAGAACATGTAAACTCCACGTAGTATGCCCAGTGTTCCAAGCCTCGTACCCACCCGGGACTTAAACCCACAAACTTCTTGCTGTGAGGCCATCGTGCCGCCCCTGTTACTTTAATTATAAGAAAATTCTTCATAGTTTTTGTCGTTCATAGGAATGCAGCACAACTTAATCAAGTTAATAACCGACCAATCAGATGCACCGATGAAACAATGCAGTGACCCTGATGTTCAACAGGTTTGTTTCCGTTCTGCTCGTGTTCACGCCTCGGACATCAAAGTCTGTGTCCACCCCGGTTCATCTGAGCTTCTCACATGAGGCCAAACACGTGCTCGTACGGTGAAGAGCAAACACATCAAAGTCGTAATGAGCGGTGATATTGTGCCCAGGGCGTGCCCGTACACACACACACACACACACACACACACACACACACACACACACACACACACACACACACACACACACACACACACACACACACACACACACACACACACACACACACACACACACACACACACACACACACACACACACACACACACACACACTGCTGCTGGTTAATGTAGCCGTTGATCTCTTTAATTGTTAATCTATTCCAGCGCTCAGAGAGCCGCGGCACTTCTTTCACTGTCAGCTTCCAATAGATTTTTCATCTTTATTTCACTTCAACCAGAAGCAATACGTCTCTGTGCAACCACGTAGAACAACAGGAAGTACACACGCAAGCACGCACGCACACACACACACACACATCTTTAGAAGTTACAGAATGAAAAATTCAACGACTAGTTGTAGTTTTTGTTGCTCAGAGACTTTCAAACGTCTCTGATCGGGTCTCCAGGTTTCTGCATGGTTTGGGATTAGAGTCCCTTATCAAGCATCAAGGTCCTGAAACAAAACCCCCTGAAGAAGCCCATCTGCTGCATCCTAAATATAACATGAACAGTGTGAGCAGATACATGATGGAGGTTAGTTTTACCAAACTACTAGTTTTTATTAACTTACCAGAAATTAAACAAACTAAAGTAACTATGGGAGCAAAAGAAAAGATTCTAAAAGAAACCCAGGTGCGTTAGGCTGCTGTAATCTGATCTCCCCTTACACACATAGGGGTTTCGTTACCTGTAGTCGAGAAGGTGGAATAGTGCATCCTAGTGGACAAATAGCTAAATTACTCATGATCTGAAAGCCTCTTAACTACAGTTCTGTTTCATCGTCTTCCGGTTATCCAGGGCCAGGTCGCGGGGGCAACAGCCTCAGACGGGAAGCCCAGGCTTCTCTCACCCCGGCTGCATCCTCTAGCTCACCCAGAAGGATCCCAAGTAGCTGTGAGACATAGTCTCTCCAGCGGGTCAGAGGTCTGCCTCTCAGTCTCCTCCCGGTGGAACGTGCCCGAAACACTTCACCAGCGAGGCACTCGGGGCATCCTGAAAAGATGCCGAAACCCCTCTAGTTGGTTTCAATGTGGTAAAGGAGCAGCTATACACTGAGCTCCTTCTCGATGGCATAGCTCCTCACCCAATCTCTGAGTGAGAGCGCAGCCACCCTGAGGAGGAAGCTCATTTCGGCCGCTTGTAACCACAATCTCGTTCTCTCGGTCACCACCCACAGCTATTGACCATGGTGAGGGTTGGAACGTAGATCCTGGTTACCATGGTGAGGGTAGGAATGTAGATCCTGGCTACCATGGTGAGGGTAGGAACGTAGATCCTGGTTACCATGGTGAGGGTGGGAACGTAGATCCTGGTTACCACGGTGACGGTTGGAACATAAATCCTGGTTACCATGGTGAGGGTAGGAACGTAGATCCTGGTTACCACGGTGACGGTTGGAACATAAATCCTGGTTACCATGGTGAGGGTAGGAACGTAGATCCTGGTAACCATGGTGAGGCTAGGAACGTAGATCCTGGTTACCATGGTAAGGGTTGGAACGTAGATCCTGGTTACCATGGTGAGGGTAGGAACCTAGATCCTGGTTACCACGGTGAGGGTAGGAACGTAGATCCTGGTTACCATGGTGAGGGTAGGAACCTAGATCCTGGTTACCACGGTGAGGGTAGGAACCTAGATCCTGGTTACCACGGTGAGGGTAGGAACGTAGATCCTGGTTACCATGGTGACAGTAGAAACGTAGATCCTGGTTACCATGGTGACAGTAGAAACGTAGATCCTGGTTACCATGGTGAGGGTAGGAACGTAGATCCTGGTTACCATGGTGAGGGTAGGAACGTAGATCCTGGTTACCACGGTGAGGGTAGGAACCTAGATCCTGGTTACCACGGTGAGGGTAGGAACGTAGATCCTGGTTACCACGGTGAGGGTAGGAACGTAGATCCTGGTTACCATGGTGAGGGTAGGAACCTAGATCCTGGTTACCACGGTGAGGGTAGGAACCTAGATCCTGGTTACCACGGTGAGGGTAGGAACGTAGATCCTGGTTACCATGGTGACAGTAGAAACGTAGATCCTGGTTACCATGGTGACAGTAGAAACGTAGATCCTGGTTACCATGGTGAGGGTAGGAACGTAGATGCTGGTTACCATGGTGAGGGTAGGAACGTAGATGCTGGTTACCATGGTGAGGGTAGGAACCTAGATCCTGGTTACCACGGTGAGGGTAGGAACCTAGATCCTGGTTACCACGGTGAGGGTAGGAACGTAGATCCTGGTTACCATGGTGACAGTAGAAACAAAGATCCTGGTTACCATGGTGACAGTAGAAACGTAGATCCTGGTTACCATGGTGAGGGTAGGAACGTAGATGCTGGTTACCATGGTGAGGGTAGTAACGTAGATCCTGGTTACCATGGTGAGGGTAGGAACGTAGATCCTGGTTACCATGGTGAGGGTTGGAACGTAGATCCTGGTTACCATGGTGAGGGTAGGAACGTAGATCCTGGTTACCATGGTGAGGGTAGGAACGTAGATCCTGGTAACCATGGTGAGGGTAGGAACGTAGATCCTGGTTACCATGGTGAGGGTTGGAACGTAGATTTTGGTTACCATGGTGAGGGTAGGAATGTAGATCCTGGTTACCATGGTGAGGGTAGGAACGTAGATCCTGGTTACCATGGTGAGGGTAGGAATGTAGATAGACTTGTAAATCGAGAACTTATTGCTCGATGCATGTGTTCTTGTAAAAGAATAAAGATCCTTCTTTATTTCTTGTCTTTGTTAAAGTTACCTTAATCAGATTCTCCAGCGGTCGTTCCTCGTGTAGTGGTCCTTCGTACCGTCGGCCACGTTCCGCCTTCGGTCCAGCCTGTCGGGATCAATGATGGCCGCAGCTCACAGGAGTTTTTCTCTCCTCCGATGGAGCCAGTCGATATATAATTTCTCAGTATTGAGCTGCTAAAACTCGCCGGGCTCGACCTCTCCGGGTGGACTCGGTCAGAGTATTGATGGACCTCGTGCTTAAATGTGGATACATGCACTCATACACACACTCACCATTACCTGCAGACACACACACACACTGGTTCTTATTGTTTCACTGGTCATGTCAGAGTATTACAACATTAAACCTGTTTATTCATCATTCAGCAGATAAAAAGGTTTAAATGTATGTATTTTTATAAAGTTCTGCTCAGATTGAAGAAAATAGAAAGTAAAACACTGTTTAAACTTTCACTAGAACCTGCAGCACTGCGTAAAGTCCTGCTTGCATTGTTCATTTGATCCCAAAAATGTCTAAAAAAAGTCCTCGAAATGATCAGATTTCATCCTTCATGAATCATGTCTGGGATTCTTCGTTTCCTTCTGATTCAATAGATTTTGTTTTTTTTCAATTCTCTCTAAGTCCTCTAGTCCCAGGGACGTCTTGGGCCTAGTGGGAATCGAACCAGGTTCTCCCGGTCAAAGGACGGATATTCTACCACTAAGCCAACGCCCTGGGACCTTTTTTTTTTTTAGATCTTTAAACTGAAATTTTGTTAAAAGTAAACAAACATGTGTAAGTTTCGAACAAAATGCCTCCACCGATTCTATAAATTTGTGAGCTCCACCTTTGGTTGTATGATATGAAAACTTAATCAGTTCACCTACAGTAGGTACTGAGTAACTGTAAAATTTTTCTTCACTGGTTTGGGAGATGGTGTCCGACATATTCAGTGAACAGAGGAAAAAAATTTAGCAAAGACAGAAACACAAAAGCATAGATTTGGACTTTTGGACTAAAAAAATGTATTTTTGTGCAACATGGACTTCATTAGAAAGCTTGGAGGCCAGCGCTCCTCAGTCATTTTCCGCTACGCTCCCGTTAAGCGTGTTTACTGCATGTCTTACTGCTTTTTAGGTGCAAAAAAGCCCCAACAAAGAGCTAAAAGTCCCTGCGCACGCTCTGGAAATGAGAGCGCCACTGCCAACTTCTGTAGTGTAGCCAACTACACGTTTTTCTAGGATGGAAAAAAAACAAAAAAAAAAAAGTTCCTGGGGTCACATAACATTAGCGCAAAAGCGCTAGGTGGTTCGTCTTGACTGAACGACTTTCCTGGTAAACCAGAGAAGTGGGGACCTGCCCTAAACCTGCTCCGATGTCAGTCTAACTTGACTCCTTCTGTAGCCAATCAGCTTCTATCCAGCCCAGGTCAGAAGGAAATCAACAGAGAAGCTAATTGGTGCTCCTGAAATCTAATGTCAACATCGACAAATTCTAGATTTTTTGTTGTCTGTTAACACTACAACTCCAACAACGTCGATTTGACCATTATCAGAAGCTGACGTCCAATTTCTGTAGTTCTGTTGAACTTTGACATTCTTTGGATTTTTTACTTTTTCTACATTTTTTTTGTTTATTGTTGTAATTTGACTGAAATAAAACACTAGAAACAAGTTCTGAGTACCGTAATTTCAGGGCTATAAGGCGCAAGTAAAAGTCTTAGATTTTCTTCAAAATGAGCGGTGCGCCTTGTGTGTGAGAAAAGGCGGACCTGAAAGAAAAGGCATGTGAACGTTAAAGAGTGAAGTGTGAGCGGCGTGGGAGCGATGGATGACCGAAGGAGACCACAGTTTCACGAAGGGTGGAAGGCAGCGCAGGGCGAGTTACGCTACAGTTTGCCAATGGATTGTAGATGCTTGGACTAACGTGTCTGCTGGTACTGTTATCCGAGCTTTCTCAAAAGCTGGTATCCTTTCTGAGGAGCCGCACAGTACAGACAGTGACTTTGACAGCGAAGAGCGAAGTGGACCTGCTCTGTTGGATTTTGCTCAGCTGTTCGATTCTGAAACAGAGGATGAGGACTTTGACGGATTTGAATAAAGACTATTATCGGTAATGTGTTTGTTTAGTATCGTTACTACTTAAATAAAGCACAACCAAACTCATTTTGCTCCCGATCTATTTTTTAATACACACATTTGCATGCTTGCGTGTGTGTTGTTGTAAGGCGGTGTGTGACTAAGACTGCGCCTTTTCGTACGGTGCGCCTTATGGCCATGAAATTACGGTAGTTCTTCCTCTGACTCCCACAGCCGTCATTTTGACACCTCTATTAAATACATTGTAACTTTATTCCCGCACCTGACCGTAGCGCGGTTACTGTTGCCTGGTAACCGTTGTGGCGCCACTCAGGTGAAATCTAGGTGAGTAAAAATGAATTTGAGCTGACGTTTGTCAGTAACTGAGGCACTTCCGTGTATGACGTCATCGCCATAGCGCCGATCGTCAAATTGACGGTCGTGGTAGTTCTAGAATTCTGGTAGTCCTAGTTAATGACTTCAGTTTATTAGTTTCAGGTACCAACGCCCACTAATGTCCGTGCAGATAAACGGTAAATATTTGGTGCTCCTGTTCTTCTTAACCCTCCGATCTTTGGTCTTCACAGCCCCGTCCAGACGGAGCGATCTAGAAAATTTGGGTTTTTGTCTTCTTCACTGGTTGTGTGGCGTCCTACCCTGGGACGGCACCCTGAAAAATCCCTCTCAGGTTCAAGAACTCAAGACCAGGTGTGTAACGATGCCTACTCATGGGTTTGTGTTTTCAACATGTTTTTTTTTTCCCATTTCCTGCATTTAAACTTACAAAGACAATTCAAGCCCCTGGTGGTTTTCTTCTCTCATATCTTTCCTCCTGCTTTTCAGGTTGATGGGGGACCTACCGGACTCGGTCCATCAGCTTTCAGTGAAGGGCGCTACCACAAGTGAGTACCACAGGTTGAGGTGTGAGACCTGAATCAGAAACTCTCGTTTGGACCAAAATGCTTTGAGTTATTTTTTCATTGACGTCCACCGTCTTTGTGTCAAAGTTCCATCACTTTCAAGTGTTTCCGTCTCCAGACGAAGTGGCTGATTTCCTCCTCTACGTCCGCGCGTTGGACTACAGCGACAAGCCCAACTACCAGCACCTCAAACAGCTGCTGGGCCGCGGCGTCGGGGCCAAGCTAGACCTGTCTAATCCTGCACAACATTCCGGTTTGGACACCAGAAATTCCAGCAGCAGGTCCAAGGTGTGTGTGTGTGTGAGAAGAGGGTTTAAACCTGGAGGAGGACCAGGGTTCAGCTTGTTGACCTGCTGAGGTTGAGCCGAGCGGCCTCTTCATGTCTGATGACTCTCCAGTTAAAGCACTGCTCCCATTTCCATGTGGCCAGTTTGACCTCTCGTTAGACACGAGTGGCCGTTTACTGGCAGCTCAGCGCGCACGCTCGCTCGCACACTCACAGTCTCTCCTTTACACGCTCGCTGTGGGATGTTTGTGGAGATTTTTACTCAGACAATGATTTTTACTCAGTCTGTAGGAACGAACAATATGTCCATTTTAGTCAAAATTATTTCCTGCGATTAGAATTCCACAAAGAAGTGCACGACTTGTGTGAGTTTTATTCATTTTTAAAAGACAATGTAAAAAAATATTTGGATAAAAATGGACTAAAAGATACACAGAGTTCCAAATGATGCTGTTTCTCTGGTTGAGGAAGCATTCAAACTAATTTCCCAAACCTCCCCATCTGGCTTCTCTCAAGCAGGTTGTACTGAATACCAGAAATGACGGAGATGAATTATTTTAGTCGTGAACATAAAATGTGCTCAACCTTAGAATACCGTATTTTCCGCACTTTAAGGCGCACCTAAAAACTTTAAATTTTCTCTAAAGTCCACGATGCGCCTTATATATGGATTAATATTGAGCTACAACAGGTGTCGCAACTGCGGTAAGCAGCCGCCGACTCTATTTCCCACGTAGAAGAAGTAGTGGCGGTGCATGCTGGGATACATGAAAGGACGTCTCATTTACATTTGTGTGTTTGTGTAAAGACCCGGAAATGGCTCCTACCAAGAGACACTGTTACACCGCAGAGTTTAAACTCAAGGCGATCGGTCACGCAGTAGAACACGGGAATAGAGCCGCAGCCAGAGGTGAGATCAGGCCAAAAAAATCCAGCCCGACCCGAGCCTGACCAATCAACTGGATTTGCGGCCCGAGCCCGAAATAAGCCCGAAATGTCATATTTTATTTGTGAGGACTCGGGAGTGGAGGATTATTTTATAAATTGGAACATTTTCAAGAACACGTTTTTTTTTATTTAAAAAAAAAAAAAAAAAAATCACACTATAGGACCTCTAACGCACTTGTCTGTGATGGCCTGCTTAGCGCGAAGAGGAGGGACGGTCTTTGAAACAAAGGATAAAATAGATCTTTGACGATCATCACTTTTACCAGTCCAGCTGTTTAAATTATTAAGAGGAGGCGTTCACGTGCGCAGAGCATGTCTGGCTCTGCGGATCCTGTTTAATAGTAAAACATTACTTCTCTGTTTTATCCAAATTATTAATTTTATAACAAGTATTTATTAGTTTAGTACACACACATTGTTTTAGTTTACATTTTATAAACATATATTTATCAAAAAAAAAAAAAACGGTCGGGCTTAAGATCTTACCTCTGGCCGCAGCGACAGAGTTTAACATCAATGAATCAATGATGAGGAAGTGGAGGAAGCAAGAGGATGCGCTGCGCCAAGTAAACAAGACTAAACAGAGTTTCCATGGGAACAAAGCGAGATGGCCACAGTTAGAGGACAAAGTTGAACAGACTTTACTGTAGCACCTTATAGTGCGGAAAATACGGTACCTTTTAAAAGTCGTCCGTACTTTTCACAGTGAAATAAAACTAGAGGCTGCTTCACTCAGGATGCTCCCTTCAACGATCCGTAGGGGATTTCTGTTGATCGGTTTGCGACACTAAAACAGATAACCGGGTACAAATCTCTACTATTCTCCAGTCCGTTACTTTGAACGTTAGACTATATTTCAGTAGTATTCCAGTCCAGGTGAACCCGGCCGACCAGAGACCCTGAAAGCTCTGAAACAAACTTTATTAAATACAATCATATATTTTGAGTTCAAGACATTTACATCAGCTTCATTTTAAAAAGAAACTTCCTGACTGACCACATTTCTCTTCTACCAGAAAGCACCAATCAGAGGTGCCGGTCCGCCCACAACCAGCTCTAAGTCTCCAGAGGAGAGTGAAGACAGGAAACCCACCCCGATCGCAGCCTGTTACCTCAGACCTCCGCCCATCTTTAAGTCGAACACACATCAGGTAAGATGTCCCACGTTCCTGACGAGGTATTCCAACGATTGGATCTTTTCGTTGACTTATTGATGCGAGTCGATACGTTTAAATAAAGAGACCAAATGTTTGTTATATTCTTCATGACTCAGTGTTTTAATGAGATTTCCAAACGTGAGGAAGTTTTGATAAAGAACCAAAAGCGAGGTACAGCCGCTGAGGATATGACGTAATCCTAAAGTTATAAACGGAGGGAATCCGTCAATACCGGGCCGGAGTGTGACGGTGTTCTCAGGTTTTTACCAACAAGACCTTTTGCTTAAGATGCAGCGCCTCGTTTACGGGTGTTGTGACTCTCTACAGACCACAAAGTTACTTTTCTGCACGACACCGTCTCATTTCGTTCTTTCTTTTTGGGAACTAAAGATGCACATGTAAAGTTTAAAGACATGTTTCCAAAGTTACTGAAGATTTTCTCGTTAAGAAGCCACTGCAAAGCATTTGTAAAGTAAACGTAAAGAAGTTTACGAAGACGTGTTTGTAAAGCAGTCCACGTTAAAAACGGACGTGTAAAGTTTCTAAATACGTGTTCTTTGTCTTTGTTTTTTTTTTGTAACGTTCTCTCGTAATGTTTGCGTGTCTGCCGACAGAAAGAAGACGCTTCTCCCAGCGCCAGATTGAGGCCGCGGTTTGTTCGTTACCATGACGACTGCCTGAGCAGCAGCAGCAGCGGCGGCGATGGCGCCAGATCCCGACCCATAAGTCCGAGTTTTGTGAGAGGTCCTCCTCTAAGCCCCGCCCAGACCAAAGAGGTGTGAAGCCAGTCGTAGCTGCAGCAGAGCAACGTTTACACACCTGTTTTAATAAAGTCATAAAACACCGTCCGCTTTAATTCATTTTTACAGAGTTCTATTTACAAACGGACCAGATGGAAAATACGTGACCTGACCCCCGAAAGGCCCCGCTGCCCGTCCCCCAGCCAGAAGGGGACTCCAGAGAGATGCATGTGTTGGCTGGTTGCTTTTGTTGTTCTGGTTTTCCTGGTGGTTCTGGGGCAACAAGGGTAAGTGGCCTGACCTCAGGACCGCCCGACCGTCACCGGCATCTCCACTGAAATGGACTGAAACAAAAACCACAGCAACCAGTGTTAGAATAAACTTAACGTGTGTGTGTGTGTGTGTACCTTGCTGCAGTAAGGACACTCTCCAAAGATGGAGCTGAAGTTCTGCCTGCTGGAAGGAAGCGTTCGCAGCCACTGTGGGAAGAAGAACATCACGGTCACTCCCAGAATGTACTTCCTCTCATCCTACTCTGTTTCTTAATGTTGTCATGGAAACACAACGATACCAAACACCACTGCCCGCTTCGAGTGGTAATGAAAGACGGGTGTAGAACCTCAGGGTAAAGAATTATAAAGTGTGATTGTACATCCCATGCAGAGGGGGGTGCAGTTTGTACGGAGGTTTAAAACAAACCGCTGGAGAGACACAAGTAGAAATACCGTATTTTCACGACCATAGGGCGCACTGTAATAAAAGGCGCAGTCCAAATTTTGCGTGCTCTGTATTTAACACACACATAAGGCGCACCTGATGATAGGGCGCGGGTTTTATATACATATCCTCTACTACGTAAGTCCGCCTTGCAACAACACACACATATACACATGGTCGCGCGCGCATGCGCACACACACGTGCGTATTTACAAATAGATCAGGAGTAAAACTGAGTTTGGTTGGTTTTATTTAAATATTAGTTACAGTCGTCATAAAGTCATTTATCAAATCCATCCAAGTCCTCATCCTCTGGTTCAGAATCTAACAGCTGATCTAAATCCAACCTCACAGGTTCACTTTCCACGCTGTCAGAGTCACTTTCTGAACCGTGCAGCTCCTCGGAAATGATGCCTGCTTTTGGGAAAGCTCGGACAACAGTGCCCGCAGACAGACACGTTAGCCCAAGCATCTACAATCCACTGGTAAACTGTGGCGTAACTCGCCCAGGGCAGCTGATTGAAACAACAATGTTCTGCATAAAGCACACACCTGTTCTTTTATACATAATCCACACACACACTTCACCCTTTAACATTCTCATGTTTTCAACTGCGTCCGCCTGATGGTTCTCTAATACGTCCGCAAATCACAAATCAGAAAGGGCGCACCGCTCATTTTGAAGAAAATTTGAGACTTTTAGGTGCGCCTTATGGCCGTGAAATTACGGTATTTAACACTAACGTGAAGGAAGCCAGATGCAGCTGAAGAGAGAAATTAAAGACTCTGAAAAGGAAAGGAAAAAAAAATATGTAGAACGAGGAAGAAACGGTGCGTTTACTGTTTCTGGAAATGTCAGCATCAGTCAGCATGAAACCAAATAAGTTAACCTTTTTTACTCAAGTCCATTTTTTGGGTTTCTGTTGGGATATGGCCCAAAGTTAACAATTATTTTCCTGCATTTCAAGGTCTATTTGAATCATTTTTGTGCCATTTTAAAGGTAACACTTGTGCATCTTGTCCAGACGTGTTAAACTTGGTATTAATATCACAAACTGAAAAAAAATAATGAACGAAAAAAAGACTGATTTAAGTTCCGTCAGTTAAAAAAGAAATAACGTATTTTTACACTACGTCAGCAGAGCCAGTGATTCTCAAATAGTGGGACGGTGCGATTTCAGGGGCGGGGGACAAATCAAACCATTGCAGTCTTGGCAGGTTTTGGACGCCCCCCGGTTAAAACCCGTCCAAAACTGTCCAAAACAGGGACGAGATGTCCAAAACTATAAAAAAATGTCCACAACATAGTTTTTTTTGCCACTGGAAACTAGTCACGTTGAGATCTGTCGAGGGGCCCTGTCAACTGGACGTAGTATATCAGCTGAATCACGGATCTGGCCCCACAGGTTCATGTCCATAATCTTCATCATGATGACAGCTCTTCTCTTTTTTGGACATGTAGGTGTCCAAAACCTGTTTAAAACCTGTTTTGGACAGGACAGTTTTGGATGGGTTTAAACCGGGGGGCGTCCAAAACCTGCCAAAGTGTGGCAAAGCAGTGTTTTGTTGTCAAATTATAAGTTCAGGACGGTTTTGGACGGGTTTTGGACACCGTCCTGTCCAAAACCCAACACTGGACCATAGGAACATTATTTTTTTTGTATTAAAGAATAAAGTGTAATTGTTCATCCACTACAGTAGTTGGCAGTGACGCTCTGATTGTCAGAGTGTGGCGTAATGTTTTTTTTTTGCACAGTGCAGGCGATAGGAAGTGTGGTATTTCTTGTAATGACGGAGAAGAGGGGTGAAGGGTGTAGCCCAGTCTGACCCGTTCCTTCATCTTCCGCTTGTTCCGGGGTTGGGTCGCGGGGGCAACAGCCTCAAACGGGCAGCCCAGGCCTCTCTCTCCCCGGCTGCATCCTCCAGCTCACCTGGAAGGATCCCAAGATCTTTCACCGGCCAGCTGTGAGACATAGTCTCTCCAGCGGGGCCGGGGTCTGCCTCTTGGTCTCCTCCCGGTGGGACGTGCCCGAAACACCTCGCCCGCGAGGCGCTCGGGGGCATCTGGTCCACCCCATCTGGCTCCTCTCGACCTGGAGGAGGAGCGGCTCGACACCGAGCTCCTCCCGGATGGCAGAGCTCCTCACCCGATCTCTGAGGGAGAGCCCAGCCACCCTGCGGAGGAAGCTCATTTCGGCCGCTTGTACCCGCAATCTCATTCTTTCGGTCACCACCCACAGCTGGTGACCATAGGTGAGACCCGTACTGCTGTAAAGTTTCATCTTTATAAAAGTTAAAATAGAATTTAATGTATTTTAGAACAAAATAATCTGATGGATCGTCTTAATCATTCACTTCAGTTTTATTTGTATTCTAATTAAAAAATTCACATTTTTTCAGTTTTGTCGTAGAAAAAAAGTTACGGGATCTCGATCTTGTTAACTTTGAGTAAAATCAGGTTTTTTTTTTTTTTTACTTGTCGCTGATATAAAATAATTCTACAGTAAAATTTGTATTTTTATACTTTGCAACTAAGTTTAACTCATTTTTCGGAGGAAATAAAATATACTGTATTTTCTGGACTATAAAGCGCACCTGCATATAAGCCGCATCCGCTCTATTTTAAAAAAAAAAAATTAAACATAGCCATACAAGCCGCATTCACTTCATTTAAAAAAGTTTTGCGAGTCACAGATATTTATGTTTTTAGATTAGATATTTACTACAGGTACAAAATGATTTTTAATTGTAAATGAACATCTATGTACCTAAATAGATCCTTTCCTACCCTGTCTTTTAACACGACCGAGACAGAACCAAGAGAAAATAACCGGTATTTATTTATCTTCATTTCTCCTGCGTGTGAAATCATTTCACCTTAATCATCTTCATCATCTTCGGTGAAACCCACAAAGGCACCTCATCCATATTTATTATCTCATCTGGTCCGATGGAGAGTTCTTGTGTCTTTGTTTCGACAAATTTGTGGAAGTTTTTAATTTTTTCCTGATGGTCCTGATAGACTCATTGATGCTTAGCTTCTGAGCAGCAGCGCGGTTTCTTTCCTGTATAGCGACATCGAAGGCCTTCAACTTAAAACTGGCATCATACGAACTTCTTGGTGTGGGTTCCAGGATGAAGGGGCGAAGAAGATGAAGATAATAGGATTGGAAATTTGTCGTCCTTCCATCTGCTTCTACCAGTTATATCTGCTAAAGAGGAAGTAGCGTATTCTTCTTTGCATTTATTTTATCTTAGTTTTGATTCTAGTTCCGGTTAGAGCGCCCCTAGTGGTGAAAAAAAAATCCACAGAATAGCCGCTTCTTTTTATTAGCCGCATGTTTCAAAACCATGAAAAAAGTAGCGGCTTATAGTCCAGAAAATACCGTATCTTTTATTGATGAAGAACTGCTTTTAACACTAAGCTCTTCCTGTTTTATAAATCCTCAGCATATTTACAGATTTTTAAAATGTTTGTGTGACTCTGAAGAGACAGCAGGAAGAGATTTCAGCCTGATGATCAAACTGTTGCAGCTGGATTTTTTGACAGAAATGTTTTTCTATTTAAACTTTTTTTATATAAAAATGACCAAATTATTGTAAAATAGAAAGTTTTAATTAAAGTTCTGATTGAACTTGTGAATCATTCAATAATAAAATGATAAAAACGAGAAGTGTGTGTTGGTTTTAAGTGTGTATGGATGATGTATTGCTTGGTTGATTCAATCGACCAATCGGTTGTTGGTTGAATCAAACGACAACGACACTGTCACAAAACATCGGTCGGTAAAAATGTTGCCAAACGGCACCGATGGATTCGGCTCTTCTAGTGTGAGCTGAAAGACTTTGTAATGTAAACTTTAAATGTAATTTTTGGAGTATAAGTCACTTTTTTTCATAGTTTTGGTCGGGGTGCGACTTATATGTGAAAAATATCTACATATTATTACCATCATACCGTGATCTCCAGCTCTCACTGGATGGATATACTGTCGAGTGTGAAGCGGCCGGGATGGGAATCAGCACCTCTAAATCTGAGACCGTGGTCCTCGCCCGTAAAAGAGTGGAATGCCCCCTGCAGGTCAGCGACAGGGTCCTGCCCCAAGTGGAGGAGTTTAAGTATCTTGGGATCTTGTTAACGAGCGGGAGCGTCAGCAATAACTAGGACGCTGCATCGGTTCGTCGTGGTGAAGAGAGAGCTGAGCCGAAAAGCAAAGCTCTCGATTTACAAGTCGATCTATGTTCCTACCCTCACCATGGTAACCAGGATCTATGTTCCTACCCTCACCATGGTAACCAGGATCTATGTTCCTACCCTCACCATGGTAACCAGGATCTATGTCCCTACCCTCACCATGGTAACCAGGATCTATGTTCCTACCCTCACCATGGTAACCAGGATCTATGTTCCTACCCTCACCATGGTAACCAGGATCTATGTCCCTACCCTCACCATGGTAACCAGGATCTATGTTCCTACCCTCACCATGGTAACCAGGATCTATGTTCCTACCCTCACCATGGTAACCAGGATCTATGTCCCTACCCTCACCATGGTAACCAGGATCTATGTTCCTACCCTCACCATAGTAACCAGGATCTCTGTTCCTACCCTCACCATGGTAACCAGGATCTACATTCCTACCTTCACCATGGTAACCAGGATCTCCTACCATCACCATGGTAACCAGGATCTACGTCCCTACCCTCACCATGGTAACCAGGATCTACGTTCCTACCCTCACCATGGTAACCAGGATCTACGTTCCTACCCTCACCATGGTAACCAGGATCTACGTTCCTACCCTCACCATAGTAACCAGGATCTACGTTCCGACCCTCACCATGGTAACCAGGATCTACGTTCCTACCCTCACCATAGTAACCAGGATCTACGTTCCGACCCTCACCATGGTAACCAGGATCTACGTTCCTACCCTCACCATGGTAACCAGGATCTACGTTCCTACCCTCACCATAGTAACCAGGATCTACGTTCCGACCCTCACCATGGTAACCAGGATCTACGTTCCTACCCTCACCATGGTAACCAGGATCTACGTTCCGACCCTCATCATGGTAACCAGCTGTGGGTGGTGACTGAAAGAATGAGGTCACGGATTCAAGCATCCGAAATGATCTTCCTCCGCAGGGTGGCTGGGCTCTCACTCAGAGATCGGGTGAGGAGCTCTGCCATCCGGGAGGAGCTTGGTGTGGAAGTGACAAAAAGGTTTTATTGAATTTAGTGATTAGGAGTGAAATAATGTTTTTTTTTTTTTTTTTAATGCCACAGTTATCTGAATAACTCACACCCAGAGGTAGGGGGCAAAGAGATACCAGTTATAAAACCAGAGCCTGGCGCTAGTAGGAGTCCTAGGACTCCATTGGGAAGTTACTGCCTGCCTCAGCCCGAGCAGCCCTTGGCAATAAGGTACGACCCCACTTTAACCTGCCACATCAGGTGCATGAAGCTTAGAAGATATCGACAGGCTAGTTTCAAACTGAGCACCAGGTTCTAAGTGCAGAAGGATCCCAATAAATACACAGTATCTAAGCCAGGCACGGGCAAACTACGACCCACATATGGCCCATTAAACGTTTTATCGGTCTGTTCTAGCGGTTACCAAAGCATGCCATGCTTCTGCTCCTGTTTCGCCCTCTTTGTCAAATGTTAGAACTCAATGTGGCCCACAAACCAAAAAAGTTTGACCACCCCTGATCTAAGCATTGATTGGAGCCTAACAATGTGTGTGTGTACCTCGTAGAGACAAGCCTGATGGAAGATCTGGCCACAGTGGGGGTCCTTGCACACCTGATCCGGTGTGGCGGACTCCAGGCGATACGAGTAGCAGATACCACACTCACTGCTGAAGCTCTGCAAAAAAAACCAGAAGCAACAGAAAGTGACTTCCTGACAAAAAATGACCAACAATAAAACACACAACATCTTTCATTAAACTTTGTTTATTTACTGAATTCCGTTCTTTTATTTTGTAAAATAAGGGCAGAGCATGAAAATGAGTACCGTATTTTCACGACCATAAGGCGCACCTAAAAGTCTCAAATTGTCTTCAAAATGAGCGGTGCGCCCTATCTGATTTGTGATTTTTGGACGTATTAGAGAACCATCAGGCGGATGCAGTTGAAAACATGAGAATGTTAAAGGGTGAAGTGTGTGTGTGGATTATGTCTAAAAGAACAGGTGTGTTCTTTATGCAGCAACACTGATAATGGAAAAGAGACACGCTTATGAAGCTCAGTTTAAACTGATGGCGATCAGCTGCGCCGGGCGAGTTATGCCACAGTTTGCCAGTGGATTGTAGATGCTTGGACTAACATGTCTGCTGGCACTGCTGTCCGAGCTTTCCTAAAAGCAGGCATCATTTCCGAGGAGCTGCACGGTTCAGAAAGTGACTCTGACAGCGAGAAAAGTGAACCTGCGAGGTTGGATTTAGAGCAGCTGTTAGATTCTGAACCAGAGGATGAGGACTTGGATGGATTTGATAAATGACTTTATGACGACTGTAACTAATATTTAAATAAAACCAACCAAACTCAGTTTTACTCACGATCTATTTTTAAATACGCACGTGTGTGTGCGTATGCATGCGCGACTATGTGTATATGTGTGTGTTGTTGTAAGGCGGACTTACATAGTAGAGGATATGTATAAAAAACCCGCGCCCTATCATCAGGTGCGCCTTATGTGTGTGTTAAATACAGAGCACGCAAAATTTGGACTGCGCCTTTTAATACGGTGCGCCCTATGGTCTGAAAATACGGCAAATGTAGGCATTCTCATTCAATTTAAACTTGTTTTTAGATGCTGTATTTATCAATATTACATCCTTTCGTCCTGAAATGATGAGTATTTTGTGCTGCTTTATGAATTAAATACACCGAAAAACAAAGTAGTCGCCCTTTAAAAACCGCGAAGGCGCCGCCCTGGGCGGCTGCCTGCTGCAGTGCTCCCTGTTACTTAAGCGTTTAATCGCTACTAGTCGGACAGCTGTTTTTCAGAAATCGTCCGTCTAGCTCACAACGGCTAGCTGGTTGTGGAGTCATTCTGATGTTAACATGGGCGGCCATCTGCTGGCTGGAGGAGCCACATTCGTCTTGGCTGGAGGAGTCGGTTCGGTCCTAGGGAAGCTGAGTAGAAGGAGTCGATATGGAGGAGGTGCATCAGGCACTATGTTTTTTGGTTTCCATAGAAACATCTGATTGCTCGCTTGAGGAACTGGAGGCGCTCCCTCGGATCCAGTAAAATACAGAGAGGTCAGTTTAGTGTTCTTCACTGCGGCCTGGCTTTGTGACCCAATCCGGACTCCAGTTTTTGGGTTGCCAGGTTCGACACAGTGCGACCGTACTGGAACGCCAATGTCTGGGGCAGGCGGGCATTGAGGTGTTTACACTGCAGCGCTCAAATTTCCCCTCAGGGGTTAATAAAGTATATTCAATTTAATTAAGTAAACAGATTAAATACAAGTTTAAAACACGTGTGACACACTCGTTAGAGGACAGTGTTAAATTATTTTCCGATCTTTTCGAGGTGACATCAACTTTGTTTTTAAAATAATGAATAATGAATGAACAACGAGCCAAACTTAGAAATGATTTTCTCTACACGCTGCGTTTGTTAAAAAAAAAAAAAAAAGAAAAGAAAAAAAACCAACATCTGGCCATCCCAACTTTTTAGGACTCGTCTGAATGTTAATGAAGCTGCAGCATTAATCACCGCGGCGACAGCGGATAAACACAACGCCCTTTCAACCCATCCGCAGAGACAGGGAGGGAGGAAGGACAGAGTGTTTAAACGCTTCTCCTGATTAAAGCTGCTTGATAGTTTACAGAAATCTTTGTTATTCTAATGATCTTCTGAGTAAACAAGCCAATTAAAGAAGCTGCTGCTCCTCCAGATCCATGTAGCAGTGGGCGGGGAAACCGGCCCGCTCCGCACGGGAAGCTTTAAAAATGTGTCACATACAGATTTTTCGTGGGTGGCGGGTGACGGGAACTCAATCTCCAAAACATCCCGGAGGTTGCTGAAGACGCTGGAGTCCGGGTTCCTGCAGGCAGACCACAGACAGCTCCTTCACACACTAATTAACCACATGCAAATGAGCCGGCAGAGGAAACAGGAAGGACAGGAGAGTCTCGGACGGAGACCGAGTCCTCCACTGTGTTTGAACCTGCAGGGAATCGTTACTAATCAGATGTTTTCTG
This sequence comes from Neostethus bicornis, assembly GCA_902685375.1. Lineage (NCBI taxonomy): Eukaryota > Metazoa > Chordata > Actinopteri > Atheriniformes > Phallostethidae > Neostethus > Neostethus bicornis. Next base: position 4,121,773 of record LR738548.1, read on the forward strand.
AGCGGATCAGAGGTGCACCTCTAATCCCAACAAGTTCATTTTACCCTAACAACACGTCCCTCTGGTATCCATATTCACGAAGGAAGAATCAGGGCCTCAATGATTTATCAAATGGACATTTAAATTGGCCGATATCGCCCAAAGTCTGCATTTTACGTCTCAAAAATCAGCACAAAATCTTGTTTGCAGTTTATAACAAATTAGTTTTACAATAAGTTACTAACAGTTACTTTTAGAGAGAAATAACGTAACTAATTACATTTCATTAAGTCAGATACACAGCAATGATGACATCACACACTGCAGCCAATGCTGACTGTGCTCAAACATGGAGGAAGAAAGCAGAAACAGACTTTTTTCATCTTGTTTGTTATATAAAAAAAATATAATTATTTTGTAACTATTTATAATTATTAAAGCTCTCGATTTACAAGTCGATTTACGTTCCTACCCTCACCATGGTAACCAGGATCTACGTTCCTACCCTCGCCATGGTAACCAGGATCTACGTTCCTACCCTCGCCATGGTAACCAGGATCTACTTTCCTACCCTCGCCATGGTAACCAGGATCTACGTTCCTACCCTCGCCATGGTAACCAGGATCTACGTTCCTACCCTCGCCATGGTAACCAGGATCTACGTTCCTACCCTCACCATGGTAACCAGGATCTACGTTCCTACCCTCACCATGGTAACCAGGATCTACGTTCCTACCCTCGCCATGGTAACCAGGATCTACGTTCCTAACCTCGCCATGGTAACCAGGATCTACGTTCCTACCCTCGCCATGGTAACCAGGATCTACGTTCCTACCCTCACCATGGTAACCAGGATCAACGTTTCTACCCTCACCATGGTAACCAGGATCTACGTTCCTACCCTCACCATGGTAACCAGGATCAACGTTCCTACCCTCACCATGGTAACCAGGATCTATGTTCCAACCCTCACCTATGGTCACCCGCTGTGGGTGGTGACCGAAAGAATGAGATCGCGGGTACAAGCGGCCGAAATGAGCTTCCTCCGCACGGTGGCTGGGCTCTCACTCAGAGATTGGGTGAGGAGCTCTGCCATCCAGGAGGAGCTCGGTGTCGAGCCGCTCCTCCTCCAGGTCGAGAGGAGCCAGATCGGGGGATTCGGGCATCTGCTCAGGATGTCCCCCGAGCACCTCGCAGGCGAGGTGTTTCGGGCACGTCCCACCGGGAGGAGACCAAGGGGCAGACCCCGGACCCGCTGGAGAGACTATGTCTCACAGCTGGCCGGGGAACGACTTGGGATCCTTCCAGGTCAGCTGGAGGATGCAGCCGGGGTGAGAGAGGCCTGGGCTGCCTGTTTGAGGCTGTTGCCCCCGCGACCCGACCCCGGAACAAGCGGAAGATGACGGAATGGAACGAATATATATTTTCTAGAGTCGCATGATTTGAATGTCAGAATATTTATGTTTAGATTTGTATCAATGTATTTTTAACACGGTCACAGCAACTTTAAACATCTGCTAACGACGCCCTTTGTTTCTTTGTTTGTGGGAAGGATGACTCGGTGCGGAGGGCGACCGTCCCTTAACCGGAAGATTGCTGAGCTAGACGTGCGTTTAAACGACCAGAAAACAACATGAGACGGTAAAGTTATTGTCTCATTGTGAGGATTCGTGGAGCCGGACCCACTAAGGAGGACACCAGGTCCAATCAAACGGTCCATAACGGGATTAATAAACTTTGATCTGTAAATACAGGAGGAAGAAATGTTGATGATGAAGAACTCACCAAATGTGCATGTTGGTACTGAGGTTGCTCCTTAGCGGCACCACCACTGCAACCAATCAGAAAACAATCATCCTTAACAACTCGTTAATTTAAACACAAACACCACACTGTTTCTTTGAAGGAAGACGAATGACTGGAATCACCGACACGTTCAATTCTTACACGACAATAAGCAATATTTCTACATGACCCTGCCATAGCAGAGGGTCGCTGCCCGCCTCGGTCGCAGGAGAGTGCGTGTTTAATATCTTTAGGGTTCCATCGCTAGGCAACAGATAGGGGGTAGCATGACCTTGAGTCTACAGAAACAATGGTGGACAATTGATGGAAGCTGGAGAGAAAACACACACCTGGCAGAAAAACTCAAAGGTCTATTTGGAGAAACGTAAAAAATCAGACCAAAAGATGTTATTTTTTTATAGTTTGAGCAGTAAAACGGAGAGAATAGACATCTACGAAGAAGCTTAAAAATTAGGACAAATCTGGGTTAGAAAAGAATCAACGAGGTGGGATATCTTTGGTTATGCAGCGATCTGGTGAATCTGGAAACCGAAAAGGAAGTGATAGAATAAATGTAAGCCTGAATTAAAGACCTCAATAGAAAAATTAATAAATATTGGAATAAAGAAAGCTACAAAACCTTATTTTGAAACTCTCACTGGCCGAATGGTTACCGTATTTTCCGCTCCTTCAATGAATGGTTCATTTAAAAAAAAAAAAAAAAAAGATATATAAGGTGCATAAAAAAGAAACTACCGTACTGTTGTGTCTGGGGTTGTGTTATGCATCCACTAGATCAGGGGTCCCTAACCTTTTCGGTTTAGTTCCGTTCCGTCATCTTCCGCTTGTTCCGGGGTCGGGTTGCTGGGGCAACAGCCTCAAACGGGTAGCCCGGGCCTCTCTCACCCCGGCTGCATCCTCCAGCTCACCTGGAAGGATCCCAAGTCGTTCCCCGGCCAGCTGTGAGACATAGTCTCTCCAGCGGGTCCGGGGTCTGCCCCTTGGTTCTCCTACCGGTGGGATGTGCCCGAAACACCTCGCCCACGAGGTGCTCGGGGGGCATCCTGACCAGATGCCCGAACCACCCCATCTGGCTCCTCTCGACCTGGAGGAGGAGCGGCTCGACACCGAGCTCCTCCCGGATGGCAGAGCTTCTCACCCGATCTCTGAGTGAGAGCCCAGCCACCCTGCGGAGGAAGCTCATTTCGGCCGCTTGTACCCGCGATCTCATTCTTTCAGTCACCACCCACAGCTGGTGACCGGTTTAGTGTCTGAGATTATTTTCCCAGATGGAAAAACTAAACAAGACCAGCCTGAAAAACTGGCTTTTTTAATCAATAATAATAAACTTAAATCCACTTTGTCTTCACGAGAAAATTTACTAGCAGCGTCTTTATAACATGGAAACATTCTTTCTGGTTGCCTTGGTAACGGTAGACATACCTTCAAAATAAAAGACATCACAAAAACAACGTGAATAAAAATACCAGTTAGTCTCTCCTCCCAGTAAAACTAGACCAATCAGAGTTATGATTTTGTTTTGCTGGAACCAGACAGTCCCATCTTCACCTGAAACCTGAAGAGTGTTTCTAAGGTCCAGTCTGCATCGTAACTCTGTAACACCCCTTAAAGAAGCTTCCTGTAGATCTTTGATTTTTTTTTAACACATTTGCTAGTTTAGGGGTTTAAATTTAATGGGATGATGCGTCATTGGTGAGTCATTGATGGATGCGAGGAATAAAATCCGGTGACTTTTCAAATTAAAACATCGGTAGCCACAATGAACCAGTATTGATCCATATAAAATGCGCACTGTCGGCTTTTGAGAGGCTTTTAGGTGCACCTTATAGTGCGGAAAATACGATACTTAAATACTGCACTGAACTACTCTAACTAATACAAGAGACCCAACATGGAACCTTGATGAACCCCACAAATATTTAGAAACAGTAGGAGGGCCGTCATAAAGCCTTGAGGAACTCCATTTAAAGATAGAAATGGTTAGAGTCGCGAAGTGAACCATTTAGGAATTTCACATAATTTCACATAATAAGGGACTAAAAAAAGAAACTCGAGGAATAAAATATAAAATATAAAACATAAAATATAGGAGACCCAACATCGAGCCTTGAGGAACTCCATATGAATTTTGAAAAATTAGGAGACCTAACATGGATCGTTGAAGAACACCACACAGAGGTAGGAAGTAGGTAAAACACAGAGCCCTGTGGAACTCCTAGTAAAGATAGTAACCAAAGATTACCTAACACAGAGCTTTGAGGAACTCCACAGAGTCCTGCTTTGAAATCAGTCGGTTTTTCTTCAGTTCTTATCAGCTGCGTAAACAGGACTTATACTTTCATGCTTTGCTTCCAGGTTGTGTAAAATACAGTGCAGCTGTCAGAATGACAGAAAATATTTTGACTAGTTTTCTACTCACCTTTCTCCGCTCCCAGCAGACAACAATTAGGCATCATCTTCGGGTGTCTGGGATTCACGTCCAACTTAATGAACACATTGTTTCCTAAAAACACAAACAGAACAATTCTGTATTTTCTGAACTGTTCAAGTGAAAAATATCAGCCTACCGATGGCGATCCGCCGCATGGTGTCGGATCGACGGGGTTTCTCAGGCTCCAGAATCCAGGTCTTTGCATCAATTTCATCCAGAACATCCCAGAAGTCTTTTAGGGACTCGAGAACCAGCAAGAACTGGTTGTAAAGCTGTTCCAGAGTACTCTACAAAACAAGGTCCCAGATTTTTAGTCACTTTTCCAAAACCTAATTCATGTTGTGCTGAATTACAAGACCCCCAAACTGTTCTGTTCCGTCATCTTCCGCTTGTTCAGGGGTCGGGTCGCGGGGGCAACAGCCTCAAACGGGTAGCCCAGGCCTCTCGCATCCCGGCTGCATCCTCTAGCTCACCCGGAAGGATCCTAAGTTGTTCCCCGGCCAGCTGTGAGACATAGTCTCTCCAGCGGGTCTGGGGTCTGCTTCTTGGTCTCCTCCCGGTGGGACGTACCTGAAACACCTCACCCGCGAGGCGCTCGGGGGGCATCCTGACCAGATGCCCGAACCACCCCATCTGGCTCCTCTCGACCTGGAGGAGGAGCGGCTCGACACCGAGCTCCTCCCAGATGGCAGAGCTCCTCACCCGATCTCTGAGTGAGAGCCCAGCCACCCTGCGGAGGAAGCTCATTTCGGCCGCTTGTACCCGCGATCTCATTCTTTCGGTCACCACCCACAGCTGGTGACCATAGGTGAGGGTAGGAATGTAGATCTGGTTACCATGGTGAGGGTAGGAACGTAGATCCTGGTTACCATGGTGAGGGTAGGAATGTAGATCTTGGTTACCACGGTGAGGGTAGGAACATAGATCCTGGTTACCATGGTGAGGGTAGGAACGTAGATCCTGGTTACCATGGTGAGGGTAGGAACGTAGATCCTGGTTACCATGGTGAGGGTAGGAACGTAGATCCTGGTTACCACGGTGAGGGTAGGAATGTAGATCTTGGTTACCATGGTGAGGGTAGGAATGTAGATCCTGGTTACCATGGTGAGGGTAGGAACGTAGATCCTGGTTACCATGGTGAGGGTAGGAACGTAGATCCTGGTTACCACGGTGAGGGTAGGAATGTAGATCTTGGTTACCATGGTGAGGGTAGGAACGTAGATCCTGGTTACCATGGTGAGGGTAGGAACGTAGATCGACTTGTAAATTCAGAGCTTTGCTTTTCGGCTCAGCTCTCTCTTTACCACGACGGACCGATGCAGCGTCCTAGTTATTGCTGATGCCGCACCGATCCGCCTGTCGATCTCCCGCTCCATCTTTCACCCACTCGTGAACAAGACCAGTCAGGGACAGGGTCCTGCCCCAAGTGGAGAAGTTTAAGTATCTCGGGGTCTTGTTCACCCCCAAACTGGAATCCAGTAAAACTCTACCTGTGCATTCTAAACATCAAGGCCCCCGAACATTAAGAATGGAGCGAAAGTTGAAACAGAAACATAACTGACTAAATATTGAGCCCATTATATGGATAATAATCTTGATGATCGAGACGTTTTCGACGTTCATCCAGAAAATCAGAACGAAAATGTTTTTAGGATGGAAGGGAGGCGGTGACTCAGTGGTAAAGCATTCGCCATCGGAATTCAAGTTTACCGGCTGTTCGCGGGTTTGAATCTCATTGAGTTCATGTCTAGGGTTCTTGGAGAAGACACCTGAACTCCCATTTCTCCCACCATTGCGTCGTCGTGGCAGTATAATGCAGTACACAAATTTTCTTGGTAAGGGATCCATAACGTGTACTTTATTTATTTAAGTCAGAACGTCTTGATCTTCAAACACAATGTAATAGCAGCAGGAGGTGGCCGACGTCCTGTTGAACTCTGGGTGAGGAATGGGACGGCACTCCACTTCATAGTGCGGGTCAAGGCAGGTGAGTGAAGACTTTTATACAGTACAGTGTACTACGTTCACAAAAAGTTGTGATTTTGACATTTGTAAACTCGACCTTTGGTTCCCTGACTGTGAAAGCCTAATCAGTTAATCTACGATTGGTACTGATTCGGCTTTGAGTACAACTGAAACTTAAAACGAAGGCTTTAAGTTTTCATTTCTTCTTCTCCTTTCGGCATTTCCCTTCAGGGGTCGCCACAACAAGTCAGTCTCTTCCATCTAACCCTATCTGCTGCATCCTCTTCAGTCACACCAACTATCTTCATGTCTTCCTTCACTGTATCCATGAACCTCCTCTTTGGTCTTCCTCTGGTCCTCTTTCCTGGTGGTTCCAAATCCAGCATCCTTCTTCCGATGTACTCTCTCTGTCTCCTTTGCACATGTCCAAACCATCTCAGTCTGGCCTCTCTGACTTTAAAACGTCTAACATGTGCTGTTCCTCTGATCCTGTCCATCCTGGTCACTCCCAGAGAGATCCTCAGCATCTTCATCTCTGCTACAAACATCTCTGTTTCCTGTCTTTTCCTCAGTGCCACTGTCTCTAGACCAATCACCATGGCCGCTCTCACCACGGTTTTGTAGACTTTCTCTTTCATTTTATCTGAAACTCTTCTGTCACACATTACACCTGTTACTTTCCTCCATCCGTTCCATCCTGCCTGAACACGCTTCTTCACCTCTTTTCCACACTCTCCATTGCTCTGGACTGTTGATCCCAAGTACTTTAAATCTTCCACCTTCTTTATTTCTTCTCCCTTTAAAGGCTTTAAGTTTTCATTTAAAGCCTTTAAATAGTTTGTGAAATATCACTTTCACTAAAGTTTTACTGTAAAAAATGACTGAAAGTACCAAATTTAAACATTTTAAACTTATTGATTAAACCTGCTGATGAGCGATGACTGCAGTAAGATTGCGTAAAAGGTTAAAAAGGGTTTAGAATTTGGTTTATTTTAAAGTAGAATCACTGTGGGTAACGGCTAGATACAAGAAGGATTTTAAACGATGCAGAAAAATGAAGATGTTTTTGTAAAGTGAACTAAGTGCAGGTATCGATGTGTGTAGTTTGTTAAAACTGCGGTGATTAGCTCTGATGTTCATGTGAACACACACACACACACACAGAGGGGCTGATAGGGCGTAGGAGAGTAATACAGATGGAAGGAGAGAAAAAAAAAAATTAGATGAAAAAAATGAACCAAAAATTATGGGTCATTGTGCCAGCACAGTGCACACAATTAAGCATCGTCCAGGTGCTGAGAGCCGCTGCAATTACAGCCCAATTAATGCCAGCGGTATGATTACGGTTTCAGCTCAGGATAACCAGAACAGAACCAATTCAGAAGAGATTCTACAAGAAATCTAGTTTGATTCTTGGACATCTTGTTCACTTCTTTCACTAGAAAATATGAAAGATAAATTCACTTTAAAGTCTAAATACTTTGTTTGCAAAGAGAGAAACAGTCTGACCTCACAGCTTTATGGATCATTCACTTCACGGAGGGCGGGTGGTAATTTGTTTTAACCAATCGTTTCTTTCTGTTCGGGCCGGATGTGACGTGCAGTATGCGATGCACCCAAAAAGTCAGTGTTTCATCCAGAAAACAATGTAAAAAATAAACTTTTCCTTAATAAACTTTCTAAACACTGTCTTTAAATTCTTAATCTGGGGAATCGTTGTCAACACAGACAGTATAGCATGGTTGATCTATAGAACTACAAACATGGCGGACGGAAGTTTGTCCTCTGTTTTTTATTTACCAATCTGAAAATAAAAAGTAAAAAAAAAAAAAAACCAAAAACTAACCTATTTTTATTTCATTGAATGTGTCAAGAAATACATTTTGTGAATCGCGAAACGGACGCAGGTATTGTTTTTTTCATCTTACATTTGAACTTTTTTTGTGACGTAGAAACTTTGGTGTTGCCGTAGTGGTAGAATTTCTGTCTGATGGAATTTTGAATTCCGGTTCAAATCCACTCGACCCAAGCCTAGTCCAAATAGTCCAAACAGCATCTCTGCACATTCCTCTGAGAAAACCTACAGTACTTTCTTCTCCAAACTGAGAGTCTGATACCAAACCATCTCACCGAGGAACCTTCTTTTTTTGCAATAAATTACGTGTAGTCATGTAGAGACATGCTCATGGATTGCGTTTGGTATTTTCAACCCGCTTTTGTTCACCTACTGAAGTAAATACATTTTCATGTTAAGAGCCGATCATAAAGTTAAATTATTTCTCTTTCTAAACATTACATTTAAAAAAAAAAATCAAATGCAAAATAAAAAAAAAATGAATTCATACGACTGTTTTGCGATCCCCAAAATTTATTTTGTTACACGTCCAATAAAATAGAAAAAAATGGTTTGTTTTTTTACGTTTTACTTTCAAATTACCGTAATTTCACGGCTGTGAGGCGCATATAAAAGTCTTAGATTTTCTTCAAAATGAGCGGTGCGTCTTGTGTGTGAGAAAAGGCGGACCTAAAAGAAAACGCATGAGAACTTTAAAGAGTGAAGTGTGAGCGGCGTGGGAGCGATGGATGACCAAAGGAGACCACAGTTTAATGACGGGTGGAAGGCAGCGCCGGGCGAGTTCCGCTACAGTTTGCCAATGGATTGTAGATGCTTGGACTAACGTGTCTGCTGGTACTGTTATCCGAGCTTTCTCAAAAGCTGGTATCCTTTCTGAGGAGCCGCACAGTACAGACAGTGACTTTGACAGCGAGGAGCGAAGCGGACCTGCTCTGAAACAGAGGATGAGGACTTTGATGGATTTGAATAAAGACTATTACCAGTAATGTGTTTGTTTATACTACTTAAATAAAGTACAACCAAACTCATTTTGCTCCCGATCTATTTTTTAATACGTGCATTTGCATGCTTGTGTGTGTGTTGTTGTAAGGCGGTGTGTGACTGAGACTGCGCCTTTTCGTACGGTGCGCCTAATGGTCGTGAAATTACGGTAAGTAAAATCAGTCCCTCCTGAATTTTACGATGTTGCGATCGCAACTACTAACGCAAAATCAAACAAACTCCTCGAAATCACAAAAAAACCACAACTTTGTTCAAGTTGCAGCATTTTCACAACAACTAGTTCTTAAAATCCTGTTTGAGATCAGTTTAGTGATTAATTTAATCTGTGATGTGTGTGTGAACAACCTGCGGGCACTAGTAATGGCAGCGGCTTCAAGTAGTCCACCAAGATGAACATCCACTTTTGAACAATTGCGTTTAGGGTTTAAAAAAAATCTAAACTTTTACTGCAACTTTCAGAAAATTTGTTTGTAAAATTTGAGATTTTAGACCAAAAAAGAAAAAAAAGAAGATTAAAAATGATGTGAAATGCTGAAAAAACTTAAATAGAAAACAAAGATCAAAATTTAATTTGATTTCTGTTTGGAATTAAAAAAGGCTTGTTTCCAATTTTGGACTTCTGATCGCAAAATACACGGACCTCGGTTTCGCCAGCCTGGCAACGTCACCACAGCTACTCAGACACAGCATCAAAATGATGGCATCACGTACTCTGATGGCAGCAGAGACATACCGGCCACCTCTGGCCTGACACCGTGTCCTCATTCATCTCTCTGCACTGGTATCACACCTGTCCTCTGCTAACACACACACACACACACACACAGAGTGGCATGTCTTGGCCCTGCATCGAAGCAGGCAATAATTACTCATTCAAATGAACATGTCAGGACTGCCGACAGACAGGCCCTTCCCCCGCCAAACACACACACACGAACACACGTCACGCAGAAACACACTTGGCACACAATGAACGCGTACACACACACGCACATGCTTCATGTTGCAGTGTGTGAGAGATCCATCAACGGCCCAGCATGCAGACAGACTCCATACGGTAGCTCTGTTCTGAGCTGGTCCTCGCTGTACGCCTGCCATGTATCAGCTCAGCTGCACACGCACACACACACGCACACATACACACATACACACACATATGATGCAGTTCTCTTCAGTTCTAATATGTTCCGTCAAAAGTACAAATGAGATTTGTTGTGTGTGTTTCTTTAAGTGCACGTTTCTCTATGTGTGTTTCTTTGCGAGTATATATGTGTGTGTGTGTGTGTGTGTTTAAGGTTATAAATCTATTGTAATACATTTGTAAACAGACTGTTAAAAATCTCCAAACTATTTAATTGGATGGATTATTAAAAAAGATCTTCAATAAAACGTAAACCATTTTTTTTAGAAAGTGTTTTATACTGAAGGGCTGATTGAACCGCCCCGCCCCCCAGGTTTGTCCTGCCGCTCCGTGTGTGTATACCTGTGATGTCCAGGTGATGTCCAGGGGAATGGGTAGATCTGCAGTGCATTCAGGAGCCTCTGTGGGATGCTGTGGAAACATAACATGTGGCTTTGAGATACTCCTCTGTTAGATCGTCTACAGGATGCATCGTTCAATTTTAAATGTTAAAGAAACATTATTTTTCTTTTTGCAATTATCAAATCCATTTGATGTTGATCTATGTGCAGCATAGGATGGATCGGAGCAGCCTATGCCTCAATTATCCCACCCTCTTGTTGACCCGTACTCCTTTATTTCTGTACTTTGTGTCTGAGAAAAGTCTAAAATGTGTGGAGCGGAGTTTGTAGAATAAAGTTTTCTCGTCCCATGAGACAAACTTTCTTCTCTTTTAGCATCATGTCGCCTTTCTCAAACCCGGTCCTCTCTCACCAACCAGCCTCCATGCTGGTGCTGCTTCCCTCCAAGCTGTGCCCAGTCAGGGATGACCTGGCGCTGGATCTAGTGCAGGCAGCTGGAGGCACGGAGGACTCTGAGCTATGCCAGAGGAGGGCCAGGTGGGCAGGTTGGCACACAATGGGGTCCAATAGCCCTCCCTCGTCTCCGGTGAATGTCATCCAGGCTTAGGTAAGCACCATCTCACCAACCATCAACCTCCCAATGGGCAACAGGGACTTTCATAAGATTCAAATTTAAACATCTTTGATTAGATTTTTCTTAAAAGAAGATTCATATACAAAATAAAGTTTTTCACAAACAAACTAAACTTTGAGATGAAAGTTAAACTTAAATGAAGGTGAAAGTTAAAAACAGAAAAAATTATAATCAACCAATCACATGGCAGCATTTAGTTTTTTATTTCTTAGATACTTTTTAGGAAGTTAAGATGTTCTGTTTATGTAAATTTAATCCATAAAATAACAGTAAAGATATCTTTAAATAATCTTTGTCACTTTTCTGTTTCTGATCAGACGTCTCGTTTTAATTCAGGTTCGTCTGTTATGTTTTTTTACTCTGTTACATCACATGTTTTCAGAGGAAATGACCATATAAGGAGAAACAATGGCTGACGTGGGTGTGGCACATATAAAGAGTAGACCCCACAATGGCTGGATCGGTAAACAAACTAAAACTGTGTTAGCAGACACAATGTCTGAGCACCGTGTGGTGGATTCTGGTTCTAATCAGAGGACGATTGAAAGCAGGACTCAGGATTACTTTTCATATTTTTATATGAATATAATTTTATTTTTCTGTATTTTTGTCTGCTAGTGAAATCTTCTCCAGCTAACGTTAGCTCGACGTTTACTTCCAGGGTTTTCACTGAGACTTTATAAACCATAGAATCCATAAAACTGACTTAGATTAAAACAAGATTATTAGAATAAAACATTTTTCATGTCTCATACTGACACCACTAACTTTAAAACACACACAACACAACATCTGTGTTACCGGTGGCCGACTGGTAACAAACAGATTTCTTAGCAGGTTCTGTTTCGCAGGGAGACCACACTCAGGGTTTGAGTCAAAACATGAATTTAATCCAAGACAGCTCTTCATAGGTATCATACCACACTCATCCTAGTTCAACATTTTAAAACTAACAAACTAAAAAACTACTAACAGTTAGCAACGGCTAGCTTTTGTTCTTCAAAATAAACAACAACCGCTGTCAACTGTCAGCATCCATAACACAACAATCGTTGCTGTCATGGTAACAATCTGACTGGAGAATTGGTTGCAAAGTCTAGTGTGTTTATGTCTATGGTTGCTCCGATTAGTAAAAGCAGGAGCGAGGGACGGATGTGAGGTATCTCATTTACATCTAAAGAGCGTGGTAGAAAAATTAAGATTAAGTTAGATTAATATTCACTTTGAAAACATCTTAATAACAATGGGTATCTTTAATTAACCTGATGATGAAACAAGACATCTATCACACATCCATGGTGTGAGAATCTTGTTCCAGCCTGTTCACACAAACTCCACAGTGCTCAACAACAAGCAAAGATATATTTTATAAACTCTATCCAAATAAGGCAGCCTCTGTCCAGCAAGTTGCAGGTGCAAGATAAGGATGTTTAGTTTGCTCAGCCCATTAATAAATATTAATAAATGATCAGCCTATCAGACATAAAGTTGCACAGCCTATCAGAATGAGAGATTCAGCCGAGCAACAAAAAAGCCCACCCTGACAACGGAGATCCTTAAAACATGTGTAAGTGGGAAGTTCGTTGAACTTCTGCTGATCAAACTTTGGTTTGCATGAACTTCCAACGCTGCAGCATTTAATCTTTTTTCCTCTTCTCATCTGTGTGTCATCTTCTTATTATTATTTTATCGTTTCCCTTCAGGGGGCGCCACAGCAAGTCAGTTCCTTCCATCTAACCCTATCTGCTGCATCCTCTTCGGTCACACCAACTATCTTCATGTCTTCCTTCACTGTATCCATGAACCTCCTCTTTGGTCTTCCTCTAGTCCTCTTTCCTGGTGGTTCCAAACCCAGCATCCTTCTTCTGATGTACTCTCTCTCTCTCCTCTGCACATGTCCAAACCATCTCTGTCTGGCCTCTCGGACATCTTAGTAAGAAAATTCCACAAGACAGCAGCAGGAAACGAGACATGGTTTTCCGGTACTTTGTGCAACGATTACAGAAAGTAACGAGATCACAAAATATGAGAAATTAGGACCATCAGAGATGATGTTACAATGTTCCGTTCCGTCATCTTCCGCTTGTTCCGGGGTCGGGTCGCGGGGGCAACAGCCTCAAACGGGCAGCCCAGGCCTCTCTCTCCCCGGCTGCATCCTCTAGCTCACCTGGAAGGATCCCAAGTCGTTCCCCGGCCAGCTGTCAGACATAGTCTCTCCAGCGGGTCCGGGGTCTGCCCCTTGGTCTCCTCCCGGTGGGACTTGCCCGAAACACCTCGCGCTCGGGGGGCAGCCTGACCAGATGCCCGAACCACCCCATCTGGCTCCTCTCGACCTGGAGGAAGAGCGGCTCAACACCGAGCTCCTCCCGGATGGCAGAGCTCCTCACCCGATCTCTGAGTGAGAGCCCAGCCACCCTGTGAAGGAAGCTCATTTCGGCCGCTTGTACCCGTGTTAAAATGTTTATATACATTTTTTAAAACATATTATAAAATCATTATGTTTCCCTTTTTTAGTCACAGTCATCTCAAGTGTTTCTCCAGGATGAATTTAGACGAGGTTTGAACATGTAATTGGCCAATGATACGTACTTACCTTAGGTCAGCTAAAAATACACACTCCTGCAAATTTATCTTTGAGTTATTCATGCACATGAGTGTGTCATCTGCGTATACGGAGACTCCATTAACGTTTAAAAAACTGACCAATCAGAAAAAAAAAGCTTTAAGAAGTTGAACATGTAACCGAGCTCTATCGGGGGGGCATTAGTGGAAACATTTTAAATTAGCATAAAATAATCTGTTTAAATCTGTTCAGACAAACCACTGCAGAGTCTAATGTGGATAAATCTACAATTCAATTCTGTAATAAACCCAGAGGATCATGAATTCAGCCTCCGAAGGCTTTTCCATGTAATCAATATGCAGATTCCTGCGCTACAGTGCAGGTAAAGCCTCCTGCAGAGGAAGATGTTTTATCTGTGCAACATATCAGTCCCAGCAGGTTACCCCGCTTTGGCCTAGATCTGGGGGAACGGATGTAAATGGCTGATTTACCGGTGGAGTCGGCCTGTTGTGATTTGGATTGCCTGTCAACCAGGAAGGTAACGAGGACTTCCATAAAGACGAGGAATATGGAGATTGGAACTGACCTCCGTCCTTTTGTCAGACTCTCACCTTGGGTTTGAGTTTAATGGTGAGGACGTGCTGCCTTCCAGAGGAGTCTTCGGCTTTCAGCTTGAGAGTCTGGAACTCCATGTCTATGAAGAGCATCCTGGTGATGGACAAACAGTTCAATCACACAGAACAAAGATGGCTACATGAACCCCACAGTTCACAAAACCACCCTCTGTGCTGACTTGTAACCTTTTCTGAAGTTAGTTGTTGTTGTAAGCCTTGGATGAACTGAGCTATTTTAATATTACAGACGTTTAAAGGGCCCATCTCATGCAAAATAACTCTTTTCACATTGTATCCTCTGCACACACACACGTTTACAACATGCATTACATCATAGTTATGAAAATATATTGATTTGGTGGAGCGCAGTCACAGACCCGGAACTAAGAAAGACCGGGTATCGCTCATCCCCCCACCTGTCCTGAGAAAGTACAAGCTCCGCCCTCTGCCCTCACTGAGCCGCTATTCCTCCGCCCATCTCTGAGCGGGAGGGGGAAGGCAGGCGTAAACCCGTGCGTAGCTACAAAAAGCGTGTTTCAAGCAAGAAAATAAAAAAGACGCAGAGCAGCGAACCAGCCTGTATATCGGACGTTGAAAGCGAGTTTGTGAGGGCGTAAGGCCGGAGTGGAGGCGGGTGAGGAGGGCGGGCAGGTGGTGAGGAGGGAGGGGGGCGTGTGCGAAGTCCGTCCTGGCTACGTCAAATGCGTCATACTTTAGACATCTGCTCATTGGTTGTTTTGTCTGAGCGTACCAGAAATCCACAGAAAAACGGGCTAAATCAATCTAGAACCCCCTTTGGTGACATATACAAGGCTCGGACATCACAAGGTAGAAAACTCTGGAAAGTCCATTTTGGATGAGATGGGCCCTTTAACGTCACGTGCCTGCCTAATTTTCCCACGGCCAAAAAATAAATCTTGTAAAATAGAAAAAGTTGTTGCTATGGTGTTGAAGAAAATGTCCTGTGAAAGTGTAACCTCAACCTTTGTGACTTTAACATTTTGGTGCATGACCTTAAAACTAAAATTAGTTACTCTATAGTTGGTACTGAGTAACTGAAGGTAGTTTGATTCAAATTCCTTCAGTGAGTTCTTACGTTCACAAAAATCTACATCAGATTTTCTTGACTTGACTAAACTCAGCTGGTGGTTTTAAGCTTGTTGCTCTGTAATGTGTAACATATCATCTGACCTGCAGCCCTTTTTTTCTCAGAGTTCTTTCCACTCGGTAAAAGTCAGTCTAAATGTGACTGGTTTTACGTTTTCCTCTTTTTTTCCTCTCTCATCTTTGAGTCACATTTCGGGGTTTCTTTACACAATCGTGTTGCCATGAAAACTAATCAAAGGTTTTATTTCAAGGTAAAAGATCTTGGATTCCCGTGAGATTTTCTGCCTCCGCTTCTATGTCCAAACAAATTCAATCAGGAATATTTTTTATATCTGCTGCACGGGTATGAACCATGTTTGGAGTGAACATAGAGACTGTAAATAGGAACCTACTTTAAGCATATAGAACATAAAAAATATGTGCGTTTGTGGCAGAATGAGATGTTTTGAGAATTTGCCGTCAAACGTCCAAATCCTGAGTCACTTCGTAAATCACACACTTTCTTTTAGAAGCCAATCAAAAACTTTGAAGGCGAATGAGACGTCATTAGATTTACTACACCGACCAATAACCAAACCATCTCAGCTCTTCTAGGACCCAAAGACAAAAGACCCATCTGAGACAAAGATTCAGATTTACAGTACACCACTGTGGATGCTCGGTGGCGCGGCTGTATATCTGCTGAGGATTTATAGAGTGTGTTAGAGGGACTGATGTGAGTATTGTGCTCAGACACACACTTAAAGGAGTGATGGAATGAAGGCAGACCATCCAATGGGTCCGACTCGTAAAAAGCTGCTGGCTTGCGCATTGATTTGCATTTAAAGCCCCGAAGAAGGAAGACACGTCTTTATGATCATAACGTTTACTTATCTACAAGTAAAAACAATATAAATGTGTGCATGTTATTTATATATTTATCTACATTAATAACAAATACAGGTGGAAAAACGTGGTGTGCTCACACTCATACATGGTTAAAATTCATGCTTGTGTTGCATCAAACAGATTGAAATATTTCTGTTTAAGTTGATCTAATTTAACACTTTAGCACAAAACAGTTAATTCTTTTCAAATCTAGAAATGAAGTTTCATCATTTTTAAGAAGATTTTAAGTACTTAGGATCAACAGTCCAGAGAAATGGAGAGTGTGGAAATGAGGTGAAGAAGCGTGTGCAGGCAGGCTGGTATCAGGCATGATGTGTGACAGAAGAGTTTCAGATAAAATAAAAGTGAAAGTGTAGAAAACCGTGCTGAGAGCGGCCATGGTGATTGGTCTAGAGACAGTGGCACTGAGGAAAAGACAGGAAACAGAGATGTTTGTAGCAGAGATGAAGATGCTGAGGATCTCTCTGGGAGTGACCAGGATGGACAGGATCAGAGGAACAGCATATGTTAGAGGTTTTAAAGTCAGAGAGGTCAGACTGAGATGGTTTGGACATGTGCAGAGAAGAGAGAGAGTACATCAGAAGAAGAATGATGGATTTGGAACCACCAGGAAAGAGGACAAGAGGAAGACCAAAGAGGAGGTTCATGGATACAGTGAAGGAAGACATGAAGATAGTTGGTGTGACCAAAGAGGATGCAGCAGATAGGGTTAGATGGAAGAAACTGACTTGCTGTGACGACCCCTGAAGGGAAATGCTGAAAGAGAAATGCATAGAGAAAACAAATTGGCTACAATTATGGAGATTATTCGCCTTCAGTAGCTCAAGGAGTCTATGTTACAGGATGTAAGGTTTCTGTGTGACTGGTGCCCAAGCTTGGTCTGGATTGCCGGTAGTAGATTGAATCAAGTTGGACTTTGCCAAGGATGCCCTTTTTTACTATCAATTCATTTTAAGGAGAGAATTTCTAGGCGCAGCTGAGGCAGTGGGTTATTTGGTTCCTCAGGATTGAGTCTCTGGTTTTTGAAGATGTGATCCTGTTGGCTTTGTCGGGCCGTGATCTCCAGCTCTTGCTGGAGTGATTCGCTGCTAAGTGTGAAGCGGCTGGAATGGGAATCAGCTCCGCCAAATCAGAGACCATGGACCTCGCCTGGAAAATGGTGGAGTGCCCACTTTGGGTGAGGGAGAGCTCTCTGCCCCAGGTGGACGGGTATAAGTATCTTGGGGTCTAGTTTATGAGTGGGGGAAGGATGGTGCGAGAGATCAACAAACAAATTGATGCGCCGCCTGCAATAATTGGGACATTGCATCGGTCCAACGTGGTGAAGAGCTAAGCCAACAAACAAAGCTCTTAATTTTCCAGCAGATCATCATGGTAACCAGCAGTGGGTGGTGACCAAATTAAAATATCCTGGATACAGGCAATAGAAATGAGCTTCTTACGCAGAGTGGCCGGGATCTTGCTCGGAGGCAGGGTGAGGAACTCGGAGTAGAGTTAGTTAGGTTGCCTGGACGTTTTGCTGGTGAGGTGTTTCAGTGGTTTCCGTTAGAGAGGAGACCTAGTGGCAGACCCCAGACTTGCTGGAGAGACTACTGTATGTCTTACAGCTGGACAGGAAACACCTCCAGGAGAAACAGACGATGTGGGTGGGGTGGGGAATGTCTGGACTTCCTTGCTGAGGCCGTTGTCCTTTTAACCCAGCCTTGGATAAGCAAAAGATGACGGTACGGTATAGTTTTAAGTGTTAAACCAGCTTTGAGAAGAAGCCCATATGGGCCATACACATATATTTAAAAATTTAAAAAATATACAATTACAAGATTTATTTGGTCATTTCATCAAGTTTTTCTTGTTTAGCCAACATGTAACTCAGGAACTCAATGTTCCGTTCCGTCGTCTTTCGCTCATCCTGGGCCAGGTCGCGGGGGCAACAGCCTCAGACATGAAGCTGCATCCTCCAGCTCACCCAGGAGGATCTCGAGTCGTTCCCCAGCCAGCTGTGAGACATCTCAATGTGCACTGAATAAAACCTCGAGGTTCTCCCAACAGAACGGGATCAAAAAAAGTAAGAATGGACTTAAAGATGTCAAACAATATGCCTCCGCCTGCTCTATATGTATCAAAGAATTAGAAGACAAAAAGGACTTCATCGCAAAAAAACACGATGAGGTTTAGTGACACACCCTCATTGAAATTATTATCTTAAATTCCACTAAATATTAACCATCCTGGTTTTAAAAAAGACAAATAAACCAAAATAAAATAAATGTAGCTGCATAAGTACACCATCATTCGAGGTGAAACAAAAACACATTAAAAGTAGATTCATTTAATAATCTATTCATAAATAATTCATTTAATCACAAATTAAAAGCTAAGAATAAAGCTTAAAGTGACTGTAGAGTAAAAAACTTTCCTACTTTGGGAATAAATTTCAAAACTCATAAAATCCACAAAAAACAAATGAAATCTCATTTATAAAAGTAATCGTTTTTTATCAGTAAATCTTTGCAGGAAATGTGTTATTTAAATAGTAAAAGTTAAAAATCTCCTCCTGATGTGCGAGACACAGTCAGACCGTGTCGCCATAGAAACAAACTTTGAAGTCCTGCTTGTGTAAAAGTCACCGGTGCATCACTAACACACATTTCCATCTCCTCACCTCTCAGCCAGGATAGCAGGGGCCAGCTTGGCCATGATGGAAGCAGCGTGACAGCCAGAAGTCTTGCTGGGAAGACTGATGAGAGCATCCTATTTGCAAACTCTACCGCCAAGCCAGCCGCTTCCAAAACGTGCACGAGACGGAGCGTACGCACGCCTTCGTGCATGTGTGTGTGGCGAGAGTGATTCATGAGCGATGAGATCAGCACATATGTCATAAGCTGGTGTGCTTTACTGCCAACGCAATGTGCACGGAGACGCAGAGCGACCTAGCCTACATGATCCATATGAGAAGACATTACTCCTGGGTTAACTTCACTTCATTGGCTCCCAGCTGGATTAAAAATTAAGTTTAAAATCCTTTCACTCACTTTCAAATTCATAAATGATATGGTCACATTGTATATTAGGATTTTATAGTTCCGTATTAACGCTCCACTCCAGAGTACTTGACATTTAGTGATTTCTAAAAGTCTAGTTGGAGGTAGAACCTTTATCCACCCGGTCCGTGTTAAATGGAATACTCTCCCGGTTTATTTGAGAGAGGAAGACAAAGTCTCTTAATTAGAGATTAGGATTAAAACATTCTGTTCCGTCATCTTCTGCTTATCCGGGGCCACGCTGAAGAGCATCAACCTCCTCCAGCGGCATCCTCTAGCTTACCCGGAGGATTCAGAGGTGAATCTCATAGTCTCTACAGCAGGGGTTTGCCTCTGGGTCTTCTCCCAGAGGGACGTGCCTGGAACATCTCACATGCGAGGCTCTACTCAGAGCGCCTCACTCTATCGCTCAGGTTGGCTCATTCTATAGCCACCCAGCAGAGTAAGCTCATTTCGACCGCTTGTATCCGCGGTCTTGTTCTTTCGATCACCTCCGATATCTGGTTACCATGGTGAAGGTGGGAACGTAGATCCTGGTTACCATGGTGACGGTAGGAACGTAGATCCTAGTTACCATGGTGAGGGTAGGAACGTAGATCCTGGTTACCATGGTGAGGGTAGGAACGTAGATCCTGGTTACCATGGTGAGAGTAGGAACGTAGATTCTGGTTACCACGATGAGGGTAGGAACGTAGATCCTGGTTACCACGGTGAGGGTAGGAACGTAGATCCTGGTTACCATGGTGAGGGTAGGAACGTAGATCCTGGTTACCATGGTGAGGGTAGGAACGTAGATCCTGGTTACCATGGTGATGGTAGGAACGTAGATCCTGGTTACCATGGTGATGGTAGGAACGTAGATCCTGGTTACCATGGTGAGGGTAGGAATGTAGATCCTAGTTACCATGGTGAGGGTAGGAACGTAGATCCTGGTTACCATGGTGAGGGTAGGAATGTAGATCCTGGTTACCATGGTGAGGGTAGGAACGTAGATCCTGGTTACCATGGTGAGGGTAGGAACGTAGATCCTGGTTACCATGGTGAGGGTAGGAACGTAGATCCTGGTTACCATGGTGAGGGTAGGAACGTAGATCCTGGTTACCATGGTGATGGTAGGAATGTAGATCCTGGTTACCATGGTGAGGGTAGGAACGTCGATCCTGGTTACCATGGTGAGGGTAGGAATGTAGATCCTAGTTACCATGGTGAGGGTAGGAACGTAGATCCTGGTTACCATGGTGAGGGTAGGAATGTAGATCCTGGTTACCATGGTGAGGGTAGGAACGTAGATCCTGGTTACCATGGTGAGGGTAGGAACGTAGATCCTGGTTACCATGGTGAGGGTAGGAACGTAGATCCTGGTTACCATGGTGAGGGTAGGAACGTAGATCCTGGTTACCATGGTGATGGTAGGAATGTAGATCCTGGTTACCATGGTGAGGGTAGGAACGTCGATCCTGGTTACCATGGTGAGGGTAGGAACGTAGATCCTGGTTACCATGGTGATGGTAGGAATGTAGATCCTGGTTACCATGGTGAGGGTAGGAACGTCGATCCTGGTTACCATGGTGAGGGTAGGAATGTAGATCCTGGTTACCATGGTGAGGGTAGGAACGTAGATCCTAGTTACCATGGTGAGGGTAGGAACGTAGATCCTGGTTACCATGGTGAGGATAGGAACGTAGATCGACTGGTAAATTGAGAGCTTTGCTTTTCGGCTCAGCTCTTTCTTCACCACAACGGACCAATGCAGCGTCCTGATTATTGCAGACGCCACACTGATCCATCCTGTCGATCCCCCACAGTGAACAAGACCCCAAGATACTTAAACTCTCCCACTTGAGGTAGAACCCTGCCTCAATGGGGCATTCCATCCTTTTCTGGGTGAGGACTATGGTCTCAGATTTGGAGGCTCTTGATTCCCAACCCGACCGCTTCACACTCAGCAGCAAATCAGTTCCTTTCCAGGAAGGAGGCCCTAACAGCAGGAATGCCTTTCCTCTGGTTAGTTTAGTTTATTTGATTGTTTCTGTTTGGTTAAGTTTGTGACGCTCATTGAAGCAAATTTTTGGCAAAACTGGGATGAAAAATTGAAAAAAAAGAATGGAATTGTTTTACTTATTGGAGAATTCTGAATACTAAACACATTCAGAGACGAGCAAAGGGTCCACGTTGATGCTTCTGGAGGGCCTGCTTCTATCTGCTGTCCTAAAGCTGCCGTGACGGAGTGATAACGGAGGAATAGGAAGATTCCACGGGGGTCCCAGCTGTGTCCGTAATGAGTCTCCAAGCTTCCAGGGCGGTGCTCTGGGGCGCGCCAGTGACCTACTTGACATCATTTTACATTAATTAAAGCATTTTTTACCACAAGTTTGCCATCGCCGGCTTATTAGGATGACCACACTCTGAGAAAAGACTCACTTATCCGACCAATCAGCAGCCAGATTCCATTTGAAGCCCCCGGTGGCTATTAGCACACCCCGAACCAATTAAGACACTAAGTGAATCTAGAGTGCTCAGGAGGCCCGCTGTGTGTAATGTTTCCTAACCATAACTCCGCACTGGAATGGATGTCAGTCCCATAAAGTATACCTTCACCCCCCTCCTCCCCCTCCTCCTATTAAAACCTGAGAGTCTTCAATTAGAGCCATTTGCATTTTGCTAATATCATAATTGGAGTCGTGGTCATTAATAGGAAAGTGGAAAATGAGTGGAGTAGAGACGGTTTAATCCGAGCTTGGGGAGAATAGATATGTTCAAACTGCCCCCCAACACCACCTGCTGATGAGAGACAACGGTGGGAGCCGGGCCTACCGGAACACAGAGGCTCAGTGATATTAAAAACAACCGGATTTAACTTCAGCTCAACACCACTGCCTGCCGTGTTTCCAAAACTGTTCTAATAATGAATAGTTAAGGAGGGAAATCTCATTTCGAAATCGAGAGGAGCCAGATGGGGTGGTTCGGGCATCTGGTCAGGATGCCCCCCGAGCGCCTCGCGGGCGAGGTGTTTCGGGCACGTCCTACCGGGAGGAGACCAAGGGGCAGACCTCGGACCCGCTGGAGAGACTATGTCTCACAGCTGGCCGGGGAACGACTTGGGATCCTTCCAGGTGAGCTAGAGGATGCAGCCGGGGAGAGAGAGAACTGGGCTGCCCGCTTAAGGCTGTTGCCCCCGCGACCCGACCCTGGAACAAGCGGAAGATGACGGAACGGGAAATTTGCATTGACTCATTGGCATGCTCTCCTCATCCTGCCTGTGGACTGATCACCTGCGATGTAGCCAAAATCCTTCAAACTATTAGAAAAAATTATGTTATTTATAAAAAGTACTATAGTTTAAAAACATCTGGAAAAGGAAAAAGTAAAGTATTTACTTCCCCTCATAACTTAAAATCCTGATTTTCCTGCTGGTGTGGGCCGATCGGTCTTCTCTTTCTGATGTAATTTAGGGACACGGTGATGTCCTTTTATAAACTACCAACCACATTTAACGTCTCTTAGAAAATTCTTTAGGAAACCAAAAACTAAGACATGCCTCATGCCAAAGAGAAAAGTTCTTAAGGTTTTGCAAAGACACCTCATTGGATCGTTTTACTTTCTCCTTAATTTTTTGGGTTGTATATCGTCCGAGACATTTCCCAAAAAAGTGAAATATTTTTACTATTTTTGGGGATGTAGAACATTTCTAAATTTTCTAGGACCAAAATGGAAAAGTGAGTTTACAGGGAGAAGAGCTAACGAAGGTGGAAGATTTCAAGTACCTAGGATCAACGGTCTAGAGCAATGGAGAGTGTGGAAAAGAGGTGAAGAAGCGTGTGCAGGCAGGCTGGAACGAGTGGAGAACAGTATCAGGTGTGATGTGTGACAGAAGAGTTTCAGCCAAAAGGAAAGGGAAAGTGTACAAAACCGTGGTGAGACAGGCCATGCTGATTGGTCTAGAGACAGTGTGGTGAGACCGGCCATGCTGATTGGTCTAGAGACAGTGTGGTGAGACCGGCCAAGCTGATTGGTCTAGAGACAGTGTCACTGAGGAAAAGACAGGAAGCAGAGATGTTTGTAGCAGAGATGAAGATGCTGAGGATCTCTCTGGGAGTGACCAGGATGGACAGGATCAGAGGAACAGCACATGTTAGAAGTTTTAAAGTCAGAGAGGCCAGACTGAGATGGTTTGGACATGTACAGAGGAGAGAGAGAGAGTACATCAGAAGAAGGATGCTGGGTTTGGAACCACCAGGAAAGAGGACTAGAGGAAAACCAAAGAGGAGGTTCATGGATACAGTGAAGGAAGACAAGAAGATAGTTGGTGTGACCGAAGAAACTGACTTGCTGTGGCGAACCCTGAAGGAAAATGCCGAAAGAAGGTAGGCATTTTCTAGATTCTGGATAGATGATGCGGTACACCCTATGTATAAAAAAACTTTAAAACAAGCCATTCATCAGAGGTGCCCCTTATAGTGCGGAAAACATGGTAATCATTAAAATAAACCAGTCAAATCCTAGTTTCTTTTGCCAGTGACAGAGGTTGACTTACTTGTCCCAGCCGAGAGTCTCCATCTCCGAGATGAGCTGGGAGTAATACTGAGGACGCAGGATGGAGCGCTTTTCTGGCTGCTTTTTCAGTCCCACTTCCTGAAACATCACACACAAACACAAACTGTCTAAACTGGAACACACACCACTCACAAGGGTTTTTTTTCCTCAACACAAGTGACTTGATGTGACCCGCCAAGTGCTGCACACTTGACTGACATCATGGAGATGCATCAAACATCTTGTCCATTTGTTCAGATCAGTGTTGTGTGTCTGACTAGTTACATTACAAATGACTTATCTCATAAAGTAACTTGATCAGTTACAAACTAAAGTATCTGTCCTTTTAAAACAAAGATATTTGAAAGTAAAAATTTACACATTGGATATTTTAAAATGTTTCAATTTTTAAAAAATCTATAAGCTCTAATTTTTCTGGTGAGTGTAAATTTAAAAACCAAAGAACATATTACAAATGAGTCCAATAATTTGGGTGGAGACGGCGGCTCTGCGCGCGGACCGGTAGTTCGCGGGTTTGCGTCCCACTGAGTGCACGTCTAGGGTCCTTGGAGAAGACACCTAACCCCCGCTTCTCCCACCATTGGCGCCATCAAAGGGCAGCCTGCTGCGGTGTAAGGAGTGCAGCACACAAATTTCCCCGGTGAGGGATGAATAGAGTAATTCATTCATTCATAACAGTCAAAGTTTTGATTAAATCACAATTTTTATAATTTATGTTATTGCATTGTTTTTCTCAGATTTTCACATTAAGCATTATCATACAATTCAATGTAAAAACACAATTTTAACAGTCAAGTAAAAAAAGTATGAGGAATATGCACAAGTCGTATAACTTTAATTTTTTTTCTTATGAACATGACTACCATCCACCACTTCCTATTCTAAACTTATCACAATAAAAGAGCCAGAAATACACATGCATAAAAATAAATGAAGGTTTGGATGACATCGTCGTCCAATCGTATTTCTTAAAATGAAACAAAACTAAAATAGCACAAACGAAAATTTTTACAGCACATAACAGCACAAACAATTGACATATTTTTTTTGCTTATTTTTGTTTATATTTTTTTTAATAGGGGTCAGCTTCACGCAGGTTTTGTTTTCCTCCTTTAGACAAGTTTGAACTTTATTGTAATTTTGTGTCTCATAGATAAAACGTAAACATACTCTCATCGTGGAAAATTCTAGAACAAATAACACAGTTTTTAAGTTAAAAGTAATGGAGCTGCTGAAAAAGAAGGAAACATCTGCTACTCGTAAACTGGGTATTAGTGAATTAATAGTGAGACGTTTGAATGCAAAACGTTTTCCTGCAGCACCTACTGCTGTGAATACTGTTGTCAAGAAGGCCGAGAAGAATCAGAGAGATCCAGTGTGAGACCACAAACACACGGAAACAGCAAAAAAAGTTAGTGTGTAGTTACCAATGCTGTGTTACTGAAGCGTTACTGAAAAGTGTTATTAAAACTTTGAAAACTCTTTCTGTGGACTGTCTTTCTTTGTAAATATCACACGTTACAATCAGGACTCCTGTTGATTATAAACAGCTGTAGCTTATGTTTGCACCAAATGTGTTTTCCTTTAAAATAAGTAGTGACTGCGGCTTATACTCAGATACGCTCTATGGACCGAAAAATATAGTAACGTCTAATGTGGTGGCTCAGTGGTTAGAGCATTCGCCCGTGGACTGGAAGTCAACCGGAGGTTCGCACATTCAGATCTTACTGAGTGCACGTCTAGAGTCCGTGGAGAAGACACCTAGCCCCCCGTTTCTCCCACCATTGGTGCCCTCGTAACAGCCTGCTGCGGTGTAGGAGAGCAGCACACAAATTTTCCCAGTGAGGCATCAATAGAGTGAGTAAAAATTAAAAAGAAAAATGGGCCAATGGTTTTGGATTTTGTTCCAATATTAAACTTAAAATTAACCGAAGCTTGACCTAAAAACTCAGTTAAGGTAGGAAACATTTTTTTTTTGTGTACCTTTACACTGCTAACAGAAACCATCATGAATTCTTACCAGGATGCTCTTCAGCTCCAGGATGAAACTAGCGAGACTGTCGGACTGCTGCAGCCTCTGAGGAAAAAAAGAGGTTTTGAAATGAAGGATAATAAAGTGACAATGTCTAGTTTTTTTTTTTCCTCCTTCGGCCAGCCATTCAAATCAAACCGACTGTTTGATTAATGAACGCTGCCACCAGTTTTAATAATTAATGATAGCTTTAAGGCTGTGAAAATAATGAACTTTACAGCCCAGGGTGAAATATCAATCTCATCCATAGAAACCCTGAGGGGCCTCAGAACAAATAGGGACATTTTCAAAAGCTATGTTAATTAAACAGAAGGAAAAATAAAGATTTTTATGAGTGAGGCTGGTTTGATGGTTTTAAAGAGGTTTGGAAACATTTAAACAATATGTCATTTTTCAAAACAGAATAAATAATGTTCATTCCGTTCTGTTGTCTTTCGCTTATCCGGGGCTGGGCTGCAGGGGCAACAGCATCAGACGGGAAACCCAGGCTTCTCTAATCTCGGCTGCATCCTCCAGCTCACCCGGGAGGATCCTGAGGTGTTCCCTGTCCAGCTGGGAGACATTGTCTCTCCAGCGGGTCTGCCTCTGGGTCTCCTCCCGGTGGGATGTGCCTGAAACTCCTCAACAGCGAAGCACTTTGGACGCATCCTCACCAGATACCCTAACCACCTCATCTGGCTTGTTTCAACCCAGTGGAGCAACGGAGCTCCTCCCTCTATCTCTGAGTGAGAGCCCAGCCACCCTGCAGAGGAAGCTCATTTGACCCTCTTGTATCTGTGATCTCATTCTTTCGGTCACCACCTACAGCTTGTGACCAAAGGTGAGGGTTGGAATGTAGATCGACTACTAAATCGAGAGCTTTGCTTTTCGGGTCAGCTCTTTCTTTACCAAGACGGACCAATGCGGAATCCAGATTATTGCAGATTGAACCAAAAGCTAAAGAAAGCAAATAAATTTTGATAAGGAGACGGCAGCTCAGTGGTTAGAGCGTTCGCGCGCCTACCGGGAGTTCGCGGGTTTGCTTCCCACAGAGAGCACGTCTAGGGTCCTTGGAGAAGACACCTAACCCCCATTTCTCCCACTATAGGTGCTGTCGAAGGGCAGCCTGCTGCGGTGTAAGGAGTGCAGCACACAAATTTCCCCGGTGAGGGATGAATAGAGTACCGCAATTTCCGGCTTATAGAGCGCACCTGATTATAAGCCGCACCCACCACATTTTAAGAGGAAAACCGATTTTGTATATACACAAGCCGCACCTGTATATAAGCCGCATGTGCCCACATTAAAACATGTAACACAAACACAAAATTAACCCAAACCCGACTTCAAGTCCCACGAATGAAACTAGATGTCCTTCATTAAAGTCCACAGTCCAAAAATCACAGCCGGCAAAATGAACAGAAAATGATACTTAAGGTCTGATGCAGGCCTGCAGAGTCCGGGTCCTGTTGAAAGTAATCCAAGGAAAAAAAAGTGTATATTTCCAAAGGTGAGGGAGGGAAAAATATAGATCCACTATTGTCCGCTGCGTCCACAAACAGGTGGGTTTTTCTTTAACCAAATTTTTACCCCCTCTTTACCTTTTTTTTGTCTGTCCCTCACCTTTACCGGTCCCCACTTAAACCCGTCACCCCGCGTTTGTTCCGCCCCTCCTTTTTCATTCACCCGTGCAAAATATATCAGAATTAATGTCTAAAATAAATACAAATAAATACATTACAAAAATATCCAGTTGCAAATTCATATTATACATGGGTTACATCCATATTTATGATGTCGTCTGGTCCAATTGAATTCTCTGCTATCTTTTTTTGAAAGAATTTGTGAAAATTTGCGACTTGTTCCTCGTAGTCGGGAGGGAGACCTTTTCGTTTCATAAATCTAAGACACCACGACGGTCCTCCTTTGAAATCCGGAATTTTTTTTTCGGTGGGGATTGTTTTTCCTTTCAGTCTGATCTGCACAGTCGAAACACCTCGGCCATTTGCTCTCTGTGTGTTCACCCAGTCTTCTAGAAGGTTTTCCAGTTCGGGCCACCTGCTTTTATTACCTCTGAAAGCTTTTTTCATCTTTTTACATTTCTCTAGTTCTTCCCGCTGCCGTTTCCAGCGTCTTACCATCGATTTGTTTATGCCAAGTTTATGTGCAGCAGCTCTGTTTCCTTCTTTATCGGACTGCTCGATTGCAGGAGAACCAGGATCTTGCCGCACACATTAAGGAAGCTGAGGTCCTTCAATGTGTGCGGCAAGATCCTGGAGACCTTCTACCAGTCTGTGGTGGCCAGCTCCTTGTTCTTCTCTGTCATCTGCTGGGGGAGCAGCATCGCAGCCAGTGACGCCAACAGACTGAATAAACTAATCAGACTGGCTGGCTCTGTCATTGGCAGCAAACAGGACTCACTTGAGGCAGTGGTAGAGAGGAGGTCACTGAACAAACTTTTGTCCATCATGGAGAATCATGACCATCCTCTACCCACTCCTGGATTAACAACAGAGCTCCTTCTCCAAGAGGCTCAGACAGCTCCGCTCAAGAACATCTCGTTACCGGAGGTCTTTCTTTCCGTACGTGATCGGGCTCTACAACGACTCACTTCGCAGATAGGAAGTTGTTGCTGTGACACACAAATTTCCCCCATGTGTGGCATCAATAAAGTATATTCTGATTCTGATTTTAGCTTGAAAGCTGCGTCATATGCCTTTCTTTTTGCATTTTCCATGATGAGGGTATGTTCACGCTAATTTAATTTATGCACAAGACAAGAAGTTGCAGTCTTCCTCGACGCATATATTCCACCGGTCTATATCTTACCTTTTCTACTCGAGCGCTGCTGGCGGCCGTTAGAAAAATTACATAAATTGGCCGCATCACTGAATAAGCCGCAGGGTTGAAAGTTTGAGAAAAAAGTAGCGGCTTATAGTCCGGAATTTACGGTAATTCATTTTAATTTAAAGGCTGTGAAACCATTTCAATACCTGTTTGATGATGTGTTCGTACTCCTGTAACATCTGTTTTAACTGCCAGCTGCAGTAAAGCCTGAAAACACAAAGAAATGAAACAGATTAATGAAATAATACATAATTATCTTTAATTTTTAATGGAACCAGTGTTTACTTTGCTTTCTTCAGCTGTTTATCTGGGAGTGAGATTCTCATTCTGAAGTCTCTTCCCTGTAAAAATAAAACATTATTAATAAATCATTTCAATCTAAATTTAAAAACCTGAGTTTTTTAGCTTAAAATAACAGAATAAACTGTTTTAATTCTGGAATGAGTTCAGTCATTTTTACCATAAAAATGCTCTAAAATTAACAATAAAGTTTAATAAAGTTTAATTAAACTTTGCCGAATTAACAAGAAGAAGATTATCATTAATTTAAACTGAAAAAATATTTAATTACTTTAAATTATACAAGTTTATTAAAGAAAAAACTCAAATAAATATAGAATTAAAATGGAGTTCTTATGATAGTCATGAAGCATCAGACTGTTTTCTTTTTATTCAGAGATTTAAAAAAAAAAAAAAAGAAGAAAAAAAACGTATTTTCTTTAATTAGTGACTTTTTTATCCATTTTTAAGCAAAATAAACGGAATTTTTTTAGCATAAAAATAACAAAATCAACTGTTTTGCTTCCTGGATGTTTCTTGTAAATTTTACCTGGACTGTTATGAAACCGTCAAACTCTGTTTTTTCTTTGTTTAGAGGTAAAAACAGCGGGTTTTCTTGAAATAAAGGGTCTTCCATTTGAATTTATTCACTTTTTAGACCGTAAATAATTAAATTTTTACACTTTTTAAAACACGATCCGCCAAAAAGAGCTTAAACTGTGACGTCATCGAGCTGCTTTCAAGTACCGAGAAGAAAAAACGAAATTTCAACTTCTCTTTAAAAACAACAAAATCCAAACTTTTTTACTCCATTATGCACAAGTCCGTGCTTATGTAACACTGTTTTGGGATTTATATAATTTCAATGACGCTTTCATAGTTACTCAGTACCTACTATAGATTTACGCCTGGTATATTAAGTGCAATAAAATGTCACTAAATACTCATGAAAGGAAATTTGTTGTAATTCCGTTTCGTCATCTTCTGTTTGTTTCGGGGTCGGGTCGCGGGGGCAACAGCCTCAAACAGGCAGCCCAGGCCTCTCTCACCCCGGCTGCATCCTCCAGCTCACCTGGAAGGATCCCAAGTCGTTCCCCGGCCAGCTGTGAGACACAGTCTCTCCAGAGGGTCCGGGGTCCGCCCCTTGGTCTTCTCCCGGTAGGACGTGCCCGAAACACCTCGCCCGCGAGGCGCTCGGGGGGCATCCTGACCAGATGCCCGAACCACCCCATCTGGCTCCTCTCGACCTGGAGGAGGAGCGGCTCGACACCGAGCTCCTCCTGGATGGCAGAGCTCCTCACCTGGTCTCTGAGTGAGAGCCCAGCCACCCTGTGGAGGAAGCTCATTTTGGACGCTTGTACCCGTGAACTCATTCTTTCGGTGACCAACCACAGCTGGTGACTCTAGATGAGGGTAGGAACGTAGATCCTGGTTACCATGGTGAGGGTAGGAACGTAGATCCTGGTTACCATGGTGAGGGTAGGAACGTAGATCCTGGTTACCATGGTGAGGGTAGGAACGTAGATCCTGGTTACCATGGTGAGGGTAGGAACGTAGATCCTGGTTACCATGGTGAGGGTAGGAACGTAGATCCTGGTTACCATGGTGAGGGTAGGAACATAGATCCTGGTTACCATGGTGAGGGTAGGAACGTAGATCCTGGTTACCATGGTGAGGGTAGGAACATAGATCCTGGTTACCATGGTGAGGGTAGGAACGTAAATCCTGGTTACCACGGTGAGGGTAGGAACATAGATCCTGGTTACTATGGTGAGGGTAGGAACATAGATCCTGGTTACCATGGTGAGGGTAGGAACGTAGATCCTGGTTACCATGGTGAGGGTTGGAACGTAGATCGACTTGTAAATCAAGAGCTTTGCTTTTCGGCTCAGCTCTTTCTTTACCAGGACGGACCGATGCAGCGTCCTAGTTATTGCTGACGCCGCACCGATCCGCCTGTCGATCTCCCGCTCCATCCTTCCCCCACTGATGAACAAGTTGTTGTAATTCATTCAAATAAAAGTCTGAAACTCTTTGACATCATTTAAGTTATAATAAACCATAAAATCACTTGGAGAGCTTTAGCCAAACAGATAAAAAGCTACCCTCACTGGCAAGGCATCCATGAGGCATCCTAACCAGATGCCCGCACCACCCCATCTGGCTTCTCTGGACCCGGAAGAGTAACAGCTCTGCACCAGCCTCCTTTCGGATGGCAGAGATCCTCATTCTATCTCTGACTGAGAGCCCAGGCACCCTCCAGAGGAGGTCATTCTGGACACTTACATCCGTTCTTTCAGTCTCCACCCACAACTGGTTACCACAGGTAAGGGTTGTGGTGGAGGGTTTTGCGTACCCCAATGATCCTAGGAGCTACGTTGTCGGAGGCTCAATGGCCCTGGTAGGGTTACCCAAGGCCAACAGGTCCTAGATGAGGGGCCAGACAAAGCACGGCTCTAAAATCCTTTATGAAGAGAACAACCATGGCCGAGTTTCTCCTGTCCAAAAACAACAAGAGACAAGATCTTGGCAGCACGGTGGCACAGTGGGTAGCACAGTGGCCTCACAGCAAGACGGTCATGTGTTGGAGTCCTAGGTGGGGATGAGGCTTGGAACACTGTTCTTTCTGTGTGGAGTTTGCATGTTCTTCCCGTGTTTGCATGGGTTTCCTCCCACCCTCCAAAGACATGCATGCTAGGTTGATTGGCTGGTACCAAAATTGCCCCTAGGATTGAGTATGTGTGTGGATGGTTGTATGTGTGTGGCCCCGCGACAGACTGGCAACCTGTTCGGGGTGTACCCTGCCCTTCGCCTTAAATCAGCCGAGATGGGCTCCGGCATCCCCCGCAACCCCGAAAGCGACTGACGGACAAGATCTTAACATTTCTTAACAGGCGTCTTATAACATGGTTACTGATGAAGTTTAAGCCGCCCACCAGGGTTTGTTCCTGTGAGAGATCTTGGGCAAGCTGAAGGGATAATATCCCTCTGCTGGTCCAGGGAACCCCTAATGTTACTGGTAGAAGACACTGTTGTCCTTGTAGTCTTCTGCTCCGCCTTTTCCGGTCTGTCTTCCCTGTGTCTACTGTTGGTCGGGTTAGGGAATCAGCTGGGTAATTACTTTTTTATACGAACACTGGTAATATAAACTGGACTAATAAGAATGACATGATGAATTTGTTTTAATAGGATTATAATTGGACGTGTCCCTGGAGCTAGTTTGCGTTGTAGTGGATCAGATCACCATGGTACTAGAAGGAAGGCAGGAGACAGATAGACGAGGTGAGGTGGACGTCTGGCTTCGTGGACTCCTCCCTAATGAGGTATTCTATACAACAGGATACGCTAAATAAAACCAAAGGCAAACTGACCTCCATAAAGCTGGCCCCTCTTAAAATATATGTATATAAACAAAATATGTCAATAATTTGTGCTGTAAAAAAATTGTTTGGGCTTTTTTAGTTTTTTTTTAAAAAAAAAAAAAGATATTTATGATTCTTTTATAGATCAATCTGAGATCATTCAGCCCCTCATTTTGCTTAAAAATGGGAGAAAACTCCCAAAAATGGTGTCAGTCATTTGTGCTACGATTTTTTTGTTTGTGCTATTTTAGTTGTTTTACTTTAAGAAATACAATTTGGACCGAATAAATAAATAAATAAATAAAACAAACATTGAGCTCATTTTCAGCTCTTTAGCATGATTTCCATATGTCCACAAATGTCCAAAGCTATGTGGACATTTGGTGTATGGAGCGATACAGATGACCGCAAGTAGCCGACATGTTGTCATATAGTAAATTGTTTACCGTATTTTTACTGAAACCATAATAGCACAAACAATTTTATAGCAAAAACAGCACAAATTATTGACACCATTTTAAAGGGCCCATCTCATGCAAAATGGACTTTCAGTGATGTCCGGGCCTTGTATATGTGTGTGTGTGTGTGTGTGTGTGTGTGTGTGTGTGTGTGTGTGTGTGTGTGTGATGTCCGAGCCTTGTATATGTCACCAAAAGGCTTTCTAGATTGATTTAGCCCGTTTTTTTGTGGATTTCTGGAACGCTCAGACAAAACAACCAATGAGCAGATGTCTAAAGTATGACACATTTGATGTAGCCAGGACGGACTTCGCACACGCCCTCCTCCCTCCTCACCACCCACCCGCCCTCCTCACCCGCCTCCACTCCGGCCTTACGCCCTCACAAACTCGCTTTCAACGTCCGATATACAGGCTGGTTCGCTGCTCTGTGTCTTTTTTATTTTCTTGCTTGAAACACGCTCTTTGTAGCTACGCACGGGTTTACGCCTGCCTTCCCCCTCCCGCTCAGAGATGGGCGGAGGAATAGCGGCTCAGTGAGAGCAGAGGGCGAAGCTTGTACTTTCTCAGGACAGGTGGGGGGATGAGCAATACTCGGCCTTTCATAGTTCCGGGTCTGTGACTGCGCTCCACCAAATCAATATATTTTCATAACTATGGTGTAATGCATGTTGTAAACGTGTGTGTGTGCAGAGGATACAATGTGAAAAGAGGTATTTTGCATGAGATGGCCCCTTAAAGAATTTTCTCGCATTTTTAGGCGGAATGAAGAGCTCGAGGACGTCATCGTTCAAATCGTATTTGTTAAAACAATTATGTATAAAAACCTAAAATAGCATAAACGAATATTTTACAGCACAAACGATTGACGTATTTTTCTGTTTATATGTTTTTTCTAAGAGGGGCCAGCTTCGTGGAGGTGGCCAACTGGAGGGACTACATCTCCGAACAGAGGGACAATGAGGTGGTTGGTCGTGGGTTTCTCGGTCACCAGGAGATACGGTAAAAAATAATTTTTGAGAAAAGCTTTGAGAAAAAAAATTTTATCACCAAAAATTTAAAACAGCAAATGTGATGAGTTCAATCTGCAAACTGTCAAAAACTTGGTTCCTAATATTTAAAGTGTTGGCGAAAAAGATTGTGCTACGGAAGATTGATTTATTAACCTAACATGAGACGGTCAGGTTGAATATACACTTTGATTTCCCAATGTTTCATCGTACCTTCGTCCACACCCTGCGACCAAATCGCCCACAATATGAGCCCAGCGTTAAAATTTAAACACAATCGGTTACGATCCGATACTCTGAGAATGAACCACCAACACTATAAAAGCAAAGTTAAATACGGCCTCTATGCCCTCTGTCCAGGTGTGTGTTGCCATTGTTCCAGTTTTATTTTTGAGGTTAGCCTATATGCAATGGAACATCAGAACCAACCGATCGTGAGAATCAGCTCATTGTGTTGCTTCTACACGGCCATGTTTACACAGAAGATGATAAAATGTCAGAAATTACATTGCTTTAATTCATTCAGCATAAAAGCTAAAAAAAAAAAAAAAAAAAACAGCTCTGAAACTAAATTTAGATGAAAACCTGCAATGTAACTGAAATGACCGACGTGGTGCAGGATCAGGCAGAGAGCACCAGGAAAGCAGAAGCACAGACCATAAAACCATTGAAAAGGGATTTATTGAAACCAATTAATTTACTAATTGATAAACTAAAAACAGTTAATCAAAGACGCATTTCTTTCAAAGTTCACTGGGCTTCTCTATCCTGCGGACACCTACTACTTGTTACATTTCCGCCTTAAGGCATTGCCTCGCCCGGACCCAGCAGGCACCTCTTCACTCATACGCCACAGGTGGGCATTGGCTCTAGAGCGCCATCAATGATTCCAATCTATTGTAGAGGTTACCCAACTCTAGGAACATCAAGTCCTGTTGTAGCCTTTTGGTATTGGCATCGTTCATCACAGGACGCTGGTATGCAGGCTGACTCGCCGCCATGTTATCGCCTCCACCTATGGTTAGTGTGGCTCCTCCTCTACTCCTTCTTTTCTCTGTTATTCCTCCAGCTTCTTCTTCTATCGGCATTTCCCTTCAGGGGTCGCCACAGCAAGTCAGTTTCTTCCATCAAACCCTATCTCCTGCATCCTTTTCAGTCACACCAACTATCTTCATGTCTTCCTTCACTGTATCCATGAACCTTGTCTGTTCTTCCTCCAGCTGCCCCTTAAAAACAATCTTTGCCACATGTGGAGCAGATTAAACAATAAAAACATGGTAAAAACTAATACATTTAAACATG
Organism: Neostethus bicornis; assembly: GCA_902685375.1. Classification (NCBI taxonomy): domain Eukaryota; kingdom Metazoa; phylum Chordata; class Actinopteri; order Atheriniformes; family Phallostethidae; genus Neostethus; species Neostethus bicornis. The sequence continues at coordinate 4,156,962 of LR738548.1, forward strand.
CAAAAAAAAAAGCCACAAAATCGATCCAATAAAATAATCCACTGTCGCTAAAAAAGCAGAAGTTATCCAAAATTCTAAAAAGCTTTTAAAAAATGGGAAAAACGTAGAAAAGCTGAAGATAGCTTAAGCGATAAAGTTCGCTTAAAAGCTGAGAAAAAGTCAGTTAGTCAATAAAGTTAAAAAAAAAAAAAAAACCTGAACAGAATCTTTAAAACCCTCCTGTGTCAGGATCCCTTACCTGCCGCCAGAGGGAGCCCTGGATATTCCCAACCAATCTGATTAGGATCACCTGAGGATGATTCCTGATTCCACTCATCTGTGCACCCTGCCATCTATTTAAAGGGAATCACCCCAAACGTCTCTGTCAGGTCTTACCATCCCTTCCAGCCAGGTCACCCTGGTTACCTGACCATGTTTGAACTTTATTTGGACTTTTAAAATCTTGAGTTAACCCTGTGTTTCTTGCTTTACAGAATTTTCTGATTTGAGTTAATACACCTTGTTTGAAGTCCTGCTATTGGGTCCACATCCTATCCACCTCTCTAAAACCCTGACATTCTGGATCCAAAAAGTAACCACGATAATCCCCCAAATTTGATCACCATGTCATATCTCAATTTTTTCGACCTTTACAGGCAGAGATAATAAATGAATGACTGAAGACCAAGAAATCAAAATGTAGAAACTTTATTTGGTTTGAGTCATAAAATAAGAACATCCCATCATTCCTATATTTGGACTTTAGATATCTATTTTCTCATGAGATAAAAAACCCAGTGTAAAGATGAGTGAAGGAGAAGGTTTTTTGCTGCATACATCATGAAGGGAAGCCTGGGAATGTGTGATTAAACTGTGGGGAGTGTGTGAGAGCGGCAGTGTGAGTCTGCTGGAGAGATGGATGCTTCTGTCATCCACCTGCTTCTCTGGAACAAAGAGGAAAAACCTTCACGCTCCGTCTGGAGGAAGAATGTCTGACCTGCAGAGGGGTGAGTGCTGAAAACTGATTTTTTTTTAAAAGAGGGAAAAAATCTGATGGAGAGATGGAGGAGCATCTCTCTGTCTCTCTCTCTCTCTCTCTCTGCCTCTGTAGTGTGACTGGTTTCTGTGCCCGGCTCTCCATCTGGGCTGATCTATGATGCTTTGTTCATCACTGGCCGTGGTCACTTCTCTGCAATGCAATTGGCTGGAACGACAGCGTGTGGGTCCTGCACCCTGCCTCCCTCCCTCTATCCTCTCTCTCTAAATCTCCTTCTTGCCTTTCTGTGTCGCTCGCCCTCTTTGCTTTTCTTTCGCACCGGGCTTTTGCATGAACGATGATAATGGACACATTGTTCTCAGACTGATGGAAGCTTGAGAAGCATCGGCAGCGTGCACGCACATGTAGATTCCTTTCTCTTGCTTGTTGCATCAATTTAAGAAAAAAACAGCAGATATTTTACTCTAAAAGTCAAAATCAGAAGCTCGAGACCCTTTAAAACCACTAAAAAACATGCAGATCAATCTTTTTTTTGGTTTATTTTTGATCCTTTTCACCAGCTTGTTGCATAAAATGACAAAAAACGTCCAGATTTTTCTCTAAATGGTCAAATTCAGCATTTTTTTAAACCAATAAATGCTTCTAACTCTAATATATTTGCACATTTTCATCAAATTAGTTGATAATTACTAGATTTTTTTCTTTTAAATCTTTATGAATAATCTAAATATTCAAGTTTGATTATTTAATCTGATTTATAAGAATATTATGGGATGTTTTAAAGACGATTACCGTGTCACTGACTCTATTACAGTCTATTACATTTGCACATTTTACTCACTTTTGTTGACATTTAACGCAATTTTTTGCTTATAAACGCTTATAATTGATCCGAATATTTAACTTTGACGTTTTAATCTCATGCTTTAAAATATTATGGGATGTTTTTCTAACGGTAACCATGTCGCTGAAGATGCAAATGTTCTTTTTATCTTGGTTTAAAGATGGAAGCGTCTTTAAGCGTTACTTTTAGGATCGTTTGCCTTTTTTATTAGAGAGTGTGTGTGTGTGTGTGTGTGAGAGTGTGTGTGTGTGTGTGTGTGTGTGTGTGTGTGTGTGTGTGTGTGTGTGTGTGTGTGTGTGTGTGTGTGTGAGAGAGTGTGTGTGTGTGTGTGTGTGGATTACAGGCCTCACACGTCCTCCCTGCTGTCTGACATGAGCTGATGGGATTAAACTCGGCATCTGTCCTGCATCCACACACACTCGTAGCGTCCTGCCAGGTGTGTGTGTGTGTGTGTGTGTGTTGCACACAGCAGACATCGTACTGTTAATAAATAAAATTATTCGAGGATATTAGTCGAGACAATAAAAGCTTTACTTGATATTAAAAATCATTTTGAATAATATTTTAAGACAAAAATAACAAGAAAATAATGAGTTACTTAATTGTTTTATTTTTTGTGAAGTTTTAGAGCAAAATATTAATTAAAAAACTGTAAAAACTAACAAATAAAATCAGTTTTAGAAAAATATTTTAACTTTAAATGAACAACAGCAAACATAAAATTAAAACTTTCTTAAATCAAATTGACTTTTATTGTTTAAATAAGAATTTTAACATTTTAGTTGAAAACAAATAAAAATGGTGAAATTCAAAAGTTAAAAGTCAAAAGTAAAAATAAGAAAAAATTTAGATTTTTTTTGTAAAATACAGAAGTTTGAATAAAAATAAAATAAAATATAAAAATAAATAAAATAAATAAAAATATAAAGAAATTTAAGGTCCTTCAAATTTTATTTCAAAATAAAACCAGACTGTTTAAAAATCTTTTATTTGTTTTTATTTTGATAAAACATTTATTTTTAAAGGATTTTTATGACAAAAACATCAAATAATTATGTTTCAGAAAAAAATCAAAAGTAAAAAAAAAAAAAAAATCAAAAGTCATTCAGAACAGATATTTTTTTGTTTGGTGTTTATGATGTTTTTTTATTTCAGTCGGGAATCGTCCCGGCAACCCTCCCGGTCCTCTGCCGGATCTAAACCCAAAGCGGAGACGTGGAAGCGAAGCCTCTTGAGATGATTAGCGAGTGAAGTGTGCTTGTTAGGCGTCCTGTGAAGTGCCTTGTTATGAATGAGCGTTGGGGCCTGATTACTGACGCCCCCTCCAGCCCTGACGGACTCCCCACATCCACGCTCACACACATCTGCAGCTGCTGTTTGCTAAACAAAAAGAAACCTTTAACAAAGCAACACACTTCCTTGTTTCTTCACAGTTCGGCGAAAATCCAAGCTCCCTGAATATGTTCCTCCATATGCTCTCGTTCCCATTTCCACACAAACCCACACAACTGGGATTCAGTCAGAGTCGGATTTCACATCCAAAGTGAAATATTTTGGGGGAGGGTGTAAACGCCTGCTGGGATTCTCCATCTGGTCGCCTTCTTCGCCACGCCGGCTCTGAACGAAGCTTCAAACTAACGTTTCCGATCGGTACCTGGACGGCCTATCCTCCAGACCAGGCCCAGGTCACTAGAGGTCAAATCAAACTAAGTCCGACCACTTAGGATTTTTTCACACCGATGTTGATTTAAAAGGTCTAAAAAAGTCTGTCTTGAAATATTGAGTTGATTTTTTTAAATTTAGTTTAACATTCATGAATAAAAAGTGTTTTTATGATTATTTATGTTTTAAAATTATCAAAATTAATTTTCAGATAAAACAGCAACAAATTACACAGCTTTATTTATAAGTGTAAATAATAACAATTTAGAAGTAAATATTTTTTAGAATCCAATCAGTCATGAATTATTTTATCTGTAGCTTTAACATCCCATAATATACTGATTTTTCAAATTTGTCTTAAAAAGTTTTATTACATTTTTTTTAATTACCTCGTGACGTGATTTGATCAAATAATTTTTTAAACGCAACCACTGCCAAAAAAAACCCCAAACAAAAAACCAAACAAACATTTCCCAGTATTATCGTCCTGCTCTGGATATTTTTCCCAGTTTGCACACTGACTTTCTTACTCATATAAAATTTTATTTCCTGAGACGGTAGCTCGGTGGTGGAGCGTTCACCCTCAGACTGAAAGTAAACCGGAAGTTCGCAGATTCAATTCCCACTGAGTTCACGTCTAGGGTTCTTGGAGAAGACACCTAACCCCCCGTTTCTCCCACCTTTGGCGCCGTCGAGGCAGCCTGCTGCGGTGTAATGCAGCACACAAATCCGCCCGTGCATTAATCATTTTAAATGAATATCGTAACGTTAGCGTTAGTAAATATGCTAAACCGTACTGATCGTATTTGTAAGGATTCTAACATTCAAATTATGCAACATAATAAAATGTCTTCATGTAACGCACACATGAACAAAGGGTCTGTTTCTGCTTTCTTCCTCCATGTAGGAGCAGAGTTAACTTAACCTGCAGAGTTTGATGTCACGTGGTTGTTTATTTATGGAGACTCCATAAATCTGATTGTTTGATGAAAAGGTTTTAGTCTTTTTTAGAAAATAGCTTTACTATAAGGGCGGCATGGTGGCACAGTGGCTGCACAGCAAGAAGGTCATGGGTTTGAGTCCTGGGTGGGGGCGAGGCTTGGAACACTGGTCTTTCTGTGTGGAGTTTGTATGTTCTCCTCGTGCAGGCGTGGGTTTTCTCCGGGTGTTCAGGTTTCCTCCCATCCTCCAAAACCATGCATGTTACGTTGAATGGCCACTACATGATTGCCCCTAGGTGTGAGTGTGTGTGTATGGTTGTGTGGCCATGCAACAGACTGGCGACCTGTTCTGGGTGTGCCCTGCCCCTCACCTCGAATCAGCGGGGATGGGTTCTGGCACCCCCCCATCAGGGATAGAGGATTAAGAAGGCTTTACTATATACAGTAGTACACGCTACAAGAAGGACTGGACTGACTTAGGGTTAGATATTCTTCTGATTGACCGGATGTGGGTTATCTTGATATCTATGGATATGGACGGAGAATGAAACCAGATGGTCACCCAAAAAATATCTTTATTGGGAGGAGAAATGAGAAGAATGTCGTCATTGATACAGGACAAACTCTTGTTGGTCAGAGTTCTTTAAAAGTGAACTCTCTTGGGGTTTGGATGGGACTCATCTCAAAGTAAATTAATAGATTCACAGATATGATTCTAATTTGTGACAAGATTTTTGTTCTGATGAAATATCAGCTTTAGAACTATTTTTTTTTATTCGGGGGTGGGTTTGACTCCATCACAGTGATTTTATCTCATGTTTTATGGACATCAGGTCTTTTCCAAAAAGCTGGCTCGAAAGTAGAAACAATCTTATTTCTCCTGAGGTAAAATTGACGTAAGTGCAAATTACAACTTTTATATAAAAAAAATGAACCTAAAAGCAATAAAGTAGCATGATCACTGCTGGAACACAGTAGTTAATGAGTGTCATGTTTTAAGTCATTAGAAAATACTCTTAAAAACTTTGAAATTGGCTTAAATAAATAAAAAAAAGTATTTTTCTTTTCTGAAAAAATGGAGGCCAATCATTCGTATGGTTTCTGGAGTTGCAACAAAATAAGAAGCTGGGATGCAATGGGATAAAACGTCCACATTATATTTTAGATGTGATATCCTAAATACGTTTCTATTCATGTTTGTTGGAAACACAATGAAAAATGTTCAAAAGGATGACGTATATTAGGTAATAATGGTTCCTGGTTGAAACCAGACTCCCCACAGCAGTAGGACTGGGTTAGAATTGTGAAGAATTTATCAGTCATGAAAAAAATGCATTCTAATTTAAATAAAAAGGAAATGAATACGTTGAAAAAAAATCTACATGCATGTACAATAACAAATAGAAAAAACTGCAGATCAAATAATGTTTATATGAATTTGAAAGTTTGATTAATTTATATTGACATTCAATGAAAAATTTTAAATATTTTTTTTTTGCCCCTAATCTGGTAAACGAGTTTAACTCTTGATTTGCCAACATGATGAGAAGCTTTTCAGCTGCTGCAGCTCAGCATGCAAAATTCAGTCTGACTAACGTGTGCAAATCTGGTGACCAATACACTTTCAATTCATAAGTTTGTCACAAATCTCGCTTGTTCCACCTTTTTCTTCAAAAAGTTCCCTCAAACCGATGGATGCTGTTTGAGTATGAGTGTGTGTGTGTTCCTGTTGAGTGAGTGTGTATGATGGCGTTCCACGCACCATGATGTGTCTGAACCTCTTTAATGTGCAGCTGATGTTTTCTAGCGGCTCTCCCACTGAGGGGGTGTGTTTGCTTTATTAACAGTGGTCCCGCTCTGCTTTCAGGGTCCGATCTACAGGAGAAAAACACATGCTTCTGTCATGCTCCTGCAGGATAAATGTGCTGTGTGTTGAAGCCTCAAACAGCTGGACGCTGCTGCGTGCATATGACTTCTTATTGAGTAAACGTGCACCGGTGGAACCAGCAGAGGAGGACATTAATGATCGGACCCGCTGGGGTCTGTTGCTTTGCACCCACAGGCTATCCGCTCCATCCAGATCAATAGCTTTTTATTAAAATAGTTTGCAAGGCAACACAAATCCATATTGTTTTGCCTCAGACAAGCCGGAGTATGCGGCACATTTTCTATTTTTCCAGATGAGAGCAGAAAATGATTAGTTGATGTGCAGAAAAAAGGGAAAGCAGCAGCAGTTTGGCCTTATTGGAATATCTATTTCAGCATTGATTTTCATAAGAGATGAATTTGTGATCGTCTTCTCCTCTCCTCCCTCACCGCCGGTGAATTACACATCATATTATCCTGGTATTAAGACAAAATTAATAACACAAGTAATTATAATACTTAAGTCTAATGAGATGCTGCAGGAGCCCCATTGATTCAGAGGAGATGTATTCACGGGTGGCGGTGGGGTGCGGCTCTGTGCTGAGGCTGGTAACAGGCGCTGCCAGTGGGGTTCACCCTGCGTGATCACCCCCCCTACAAGCACTCCCCTATCACCCTGATCAACACCGCTTTACCCTCCAAATCCAATCTGTCATCCCCTTCCACCTCACTGTCTCTACTTTGTTTCAGCTTAGTTTAAATATGCATGACACAGTGTAAAACTCCAAAGTGCATAAATTTAAGAATGACCACATCCCTATGAGGGGAGGGACCGAGCATGAGCAGATGACGTGCATCAAAATACTTCTGACTTACTTTAGAGTGTGAGCGTGGAGAACAAAATCCACATAAAAAAACAACCATATGTTTGAACATCTGAACTTTTTTTAACTTAATTATTGACATTTTACAGTTAAGTTTGTATTCATTTAAAAAAATGAAAAGATTAAAAAAGAAAAACTAATTACAATTTTATTTGATTTAATTTGCTCTTTTTTTTTACTCACATAGAACTTTATTTATTTCAGGCCCAAAAAATCTGGTTCAGTTAAATTGAATTAAAAGTACTTTTAACAATTCCTGAAGAAAAATTTGAGTGCAAACATTGAAAACAGAAAAACAGACAGAAAAACAAGCATAGATTAAATATTAAGACCAAGAAAAATGAGACATACTATTTATTGAAAACATATTTACGCTCGTTTGTCAAAAACTGCATTGAATGATTTCCCGTACGGTTCCTTTGAGCAGTTGGGTTGCAGGGGTCTGTTATTGAACCTGCTCTTCAGGTGGTCCACAGATTCCTGGAGAAGGTGGACGAGGTTCAACCTGATTAACCAAAGTTTTGCCTTCATTCTGCCCCTCATCACCTCCTCCATGCAGGCGAGGGGTGAACCAATCAAATAAACAAATCAAACCCAGTGAAAAATAAAGTTTAAAATCACATCAAATGAGATTAAATTTGAATTAAAGTGATGTTTTATTTTTGATCAATGCATTTTTTCTCTTTATTAATCTTTATTTGATCCATAGGAAACACAGTGTGACCTGCAGTTGTATCTTCTCACCAAAAGAGGGCACCATGGTGTCAGAATAATCCCCCCTACTCTTCTTTGGACCCCTAATGCCTCCTCATTCAGTCCAGTTTGAAGAAGCCAAAGAAGATGTGGGGTAGTGGGGGACATATGTGTGGAGATAAGAGGTGGTGGGACGGCTAGTGAGAGTGTGTGTGTGTGTGTGTGTGAAGGTGGGGGTGTCTGCTTACAAATGTGTAAGTAACAACACATTTACATTTACGCCTGAAACGTCTTTCCCCGCTCCGTCACTCAGCGACTCAGACCCCAGCAGCTTGTCAGGCGGGCACCAGATAGTGTGGATGAAGTTCTTCACAGTGAAGGTGTCATGGTGGAGCACCTCGGCTCGACGCAGCGCCTGCCTTTAAAACAAAAGGAGGGTGAAATTAAATGTGCCACTCTTCCTTCGCTCTAACCCCTCCCTCACAAGCTTGAAAAGCCTCTCTGCCTGCTGAGGGTCTTCTGATCAAACCCCTCCATGATGTGGAGCTGATGGAAACGTGTGTCACGGCTACTGATGAAGACCTGTGTCGTGGTAAACTGTAATGAGGACTCGTGTGCCCCTCGTTGGGTGGACGGTGTCGATAAGGGCTCGTATGATTCCAGACACTGATGATAGGGTCTGGTGTGTTTCTGGTTGTGTGGACGGTACTGATTAAAACCTATCCCTGTTCAAACTGGAGGCTGGGGGCTTTCATGTTACTGTGTGTAAGGAGAGTAACTATAAGGATGTGCTTGTTGTTGGACAGTGAGAAGAAAGACATGTGTGATTGGTCGAGCAGACAGTGACACAATAGGTCTTGACTTCCTCTTTTGGGCCTGTGATTTCGCCCCTTTTTTCTGCTTAGTGAGGGCATGTTGCAATGAGGGTGTGACCGCCAACAAAATCCATGGCCAAGAAAAACCTGGCCTTCAACTAGCATCAGAATAACCGAAAAGAGAGTTTTCAGATTTTACTCTTCTTTAGAGTAGAAAAAGCTAATATTTAAACAATAATCTTTGACACATTGGTTGCTCGTCCCGGGGGAGGGATCTCTCTTTCATGTGGATCCCCACGAGGTTTCTTATTTTTTCCCCACTGATGGGTTTTTTAGGAGTTTTTCCTCACCGAGAAGGAGAGTCTAAGTGCATAAATGTGCTAGTCTAGTTTAGGTAGCATTTGTTAGTTATTTTTCTGTTTAAACATTCCTCTTTTTCTTGTGAAGCATTGAGACGGAAATTCTGGGATTTTGGGCTAAAAAATAAAATTGAATTGAATTGAATTCTTCTAACGTGCAAAAACAAAACAGAAAACTACGTCAAGAATGACATTCAAACCTCTAAAGAGTAGATTTTCGACATCACCCTCCAAAAACTAAGACTTGCACATGATTGGTCGAATGGACAGAACTATTGACGACCTGTTTGTTGTCAAAATGTACTGATAAGTTATCAGTTTTGTAGACGTTGATGGTTATTTGTGTGTGGCCAGATGAGGATGATGAAGACTTTAATATGATTGGTTGTTTGATGAGGATGATGAGGGGTATCCTGTAGAACAGGACTGATGAAGACTTGTGTTGCTGTGTTATTGGTCGGCTCTGATGTGAAGAATCCGGACCACCTTCCCCACTCCCGTTTTCAGGCTGTAAAAATCCAACAGCCCATTTGTCCTCTGATGTGACAGCATTGATGATAGGATGACAGATGTCTTACCAGCCCACACCCCTGGTGCCAGCAGCCCAACCACCCCCTCTAACAGTTTAGCCGGGAGTCCTCTGCACACCACAGCGCGGAAGCACAGCTCCGGCATGGCCCGAGACCCCTTCAGCCAAACTCCCCTCCCCTTTTCACTCCTGGAAGCTTTTCCCCTCCTCTCCGTCTCTCCAGAGGACAGAGTGATAGGCCTCTTTGGCACAGCGATGCCTCTTTGTTTCCTGCCAAGCGACGGGGTCAGCTGTAGTTGAGCCGGTGACCGGTGGAGGGCGACAAGCACTGCGAGGCAAGCAGGGCAGAGGGGTCTGGGGTCTTTTAGGGTCTTAGAAAAGAGCTGTCAGAGTTTTTTAAAGTTATTAACAAGAAAGAAACAAGAAAAAAAGACAGTTTTTAGCTTGAAAAGTTAAATAAAAATGATGAAGCGCCAGGTTTGATTCAGTTAAACTGGGTTTACTGTTTAATTAGGGAATGGGATCTGTGTGTGTGTGTGTGTGTGTGTGTGTGTGTGAACTCTGATGAACCAAAATGATTACTTTTTTAATTAAACAAACAAAAAAAAAACCAATGGCTGAAAATTAAAAACAGGCCTGTTCATTTTTCAAATGTATTTTTCTACTTTAAAAAAAAAAAAACAGAAATTAAATCTTAAATTTTCTCCATTAACTCTTTTTTTTCTCGATCACATTGTTTTAAATTAAAGCAGTTTTTATTTGAGATAAATTGATTTAGTAAAAATATAATTTATTTGACTTCTTTTAAGTTAAATTTATGCATTAAAATTGTTTCATTTTAAAAGAGAACTAAAATAATTTGGATCTTTTTGCTTTTACTTAAAATATTACTGGTGTTTTATTTTTTGAATGTTGCTATAATAAAGATAAAAGCAGGTATTGGTCCTGCATGGTGTCAGAATAATGATCAAGGCTTTGATATGTAGGGGGTCCGGGACCCCCTCCATGAAAAAATAACAACAACAAAACCCCCTTCATTTTTTAAGAAAATTAACTGCAAAACATCAGAGTTGTTTTTATTAAATTACCTGTTAAAAAGTTAAAAATGGCTTCATTTTCTATAAAAATACAAATGACTTCAAATAAAATGTGAATAATTTATATTTGATTAAATTTGCTGCAGAATTAACTTCAAAATTTCCTCAAAAATGCAAATAAAGTCTGTTATAAATAATAATTAATGGTTTAAAATGATTAATAATGTTATTGTTTATTAAATTAAATCCATTTGTACTTTTTTTTTTTCAACAAATTTTACATCATTTCTGCAAATTTGAATTGAACTTCTTTGCTTTGACAGAAAAATCACGTCAAAAAGACGTCAATAAGTGGTTTTATTTCAACATATTTCAATCTAAAAGGTGATTAAAGTCATTGTGATGATTTAAAGTCTCTGAAAACATGAAAAGATTTTCTAAAAAGAAAGAAAGAAGACGTTCAGAGTCCTGCAGGCGGATTCAGAACGCCACGCCGGTCCCTGCAACGTGTTATCTGGGTTAATGTTGTACACATGTCGCCGTGGCTACAGAGGTCCTCATACATCCCCCCGTGTGTGTGTGCATATTTATCATTCTAACCCCCCTTTGTGCTTTTTGTAGAACATTTAGCTAATTGATTATCACATGGCTCGGCCTTATCAGCAAAGCGTTATTTTGTAAATGAATATTCAGCAGCCATTTCTGCCTCTCTGCCTTTGTACCATATTATTTGTGGAGAAAAATATGCAAACATAGAGGAAGGCGGCTTGCTTTTCTGCCTGGGTGCCTAATTACATTTTTGTGCTTGCACCTTTGCAGCTAGACGGCGTGTATTTATAGCGGAGGCGAATGAATTCACACACTCCCCCGGCTGCCGCGTCGCATGCCAGGCATCTGCCTATGAAGTGCCTCTTTCTTCAGGAGAGACGGAATAAAAAAGAAGCTTAATCGCTCTTGTGTGTTTCATGAACGCCTTCTTCTCTCCCCCCCAACCCCCCTCCTCGCCCCTCTTCCGTCGTCTTCGCTGTGATCAGTTTGACTTGTTTACGTTCTGGTGGCGGTCGCCATCTTTGGGAGGAAGGACTGACAGGTGGAGGAAGGGGATCAAAGAGTGAACGATAGAAGGATGGAAGGATAGAAACTAGGCTAGTTAGCTCTGATTTCTCATCATTACAGACTTTTTTTTCGCTCACTTTGGTGCTTTTCTCACACTAGTCACATTTGCACAAGAGTTTTCTTTCCACGTTTTTACTGCAAACTGAAAAATCTGCAAATAACCTGCAAAATCAAGTCCTTTGATCAAAATTGATTGTTTATCTCTTCTTCCCTGTTTTCGTGTCAATAAAACTCATGTTACCCCGCAATGAACTGGCAACTTGTTCAGGGTGCAACCTGCCTCTCGCTTGGTTTAAACCGGGATAGAATTCGGAAGCCCACCCAACTCCGACAGGAATAAGTGGTTCCGAAAATGAGAGAATAAAAATAAAAAGTTTATGAAAAACACCCGAGTTAAGCATCTGATCTCAGAATGTGGAAGAGGCCTTAAAGAGTGAGGACAAGATTCTAACAAAACCACCCACAGTTACTCAGTACCAACTATAGATCAACCTATAGTTTGTACTATAGGTTGATGAACTATAGGTTGATCTACCAACTATAGATCTTGGGCTATAGAGTTGGGCTATAGATAATCTGATTTAGTTGATCTATAATTGGTACTGAGTTGTGTGACCAAAGGCCAAGGCCACAAAAATTAAAGTCCCAAATTCCTGTGAATAAGACATTTTCCAAACCAGTGAAGATAAAACTGATAAAGTTTGTGAAAGAAACACAAAGAAAAAGGCGTGTTATTTTGAAACATGTTGGTTTTTAACGTAGAAATAAATGACTTAAGTAAGTAAAAGTAAAGTCAGACAGAACTGTGTTTACTGAAGTAAATGAGTAAAAGAAGCTGAATATTTTTCACTTTTTTTGGCCGACAGTATTGTTTAAAAGAAAAAAATTTATTTAAAATTTGAACACCCTTTGTGTAGATCCATGCACTGCAAAGTGTAAAAACACAGTTTTATTTTTATGATACTTTACTCATCCCTCACTGGGGTAATTTGTGCGCTGCTTTACGCCGCAGCAGGCTGCCACGACGACGCCAATGGTGGGAGAAACGGGGATTCAGGTGTCTTCTCCCAGGACCCGAGACGTGAACTCAGTGGGAATCAAACCTGCGAACTTCTGGTGAACTTCCGGCCCAATGCCGAACGCTCTAACCCTGAGCCATCTGAAAGAAATCAAATCCTTCCTCAACAACCCGGCATTGCTCTCTACATTTTCCTGCACTTCCAGATGTTCTTCTCTAAATCTTTATTGAACATTAAGAAGCTCCTCTCTAAATTTTTTCTGCACATGCCTTTTTTTTTTTTTTTTACAATTTTCCACTCTGTAAAGTAGTAAATAATAATAATAATTAAAAAAAAAAAAAACCCTAACATTTTTCTGCTTATCCAGATTTAACGCTCTAATTTCCAAAATTTCAAAAGAAAAGACAAAATATTTTGTGGGAGATGTTCTCATAAAAATAAAGTCCAAATAAAATATCTTTACTGTTGTTTTATGTCTGAGTCTAGAGTGTCTAGTTGAGTTTTGCAGGTAGAAAGAAAGAACCAATCACAAGCTCACTCACACCTAAGATCACTCTTAACTGACCAATCACAATTAAGCTACAAGAATTTTGCAAATAGTGACTCAAACATATGGAATGACTGATCAGCTTTAACATCCTAATTTAATCCTGATTTACATTAAAACTTGATGCTTCACAAGTTTTTAAATCATTTGCAGTTTGTTTAAATAGAAGAAAAACAGTCAAAACTGATTAAACATGCAGGTTTAAAAAGTGTGAAAACTTCACTCAAGTCACTAAAAGAAATCTACACTCTAAAGTTACAGGGTTTTTTTTGGGCGGGAAAAGCATCTAGCCACCACGGCTAATCGCTGTGCTTTAATTTTCGTGGTAAAGATTCTTTAAAGAGCAGAGGACAGTGGAAAGGGAAGCTGTGAAGGTGATTAGTTGTTCTGGCGGATCTTCCTGGTGGAGGAGGTTGGAACACTAATCCTCGCTTTGGTTGGAGACATTTTCGCGCAGTAGGTCCCTTCTTTCCGCCCCCTCTCAATTTTAAGCCCCGTGTCAAGCTCAAGCCCTTCTTTTCCACTTGCTCTCATTTCCTCTGCCTCCTGGCAAGCCCTGCTATTTATAAGAAAAATCATTTTTCTTCTCCTCATCTCTCTCTCTCTTTTTTTCTCCTTTAATTCTTCCCCAGCGTGTTTGATTTTCTGCCCTGCTTTAGAGAAGGTGCCCAGATGAATGGCAGGCAGCCAGGACCACCTCCCCCCCTCTCATCACCTCCCCATACCTTCTCTTCATTCTAAACGAAGGCCGACGTGCACGTTGGAAGAGCGTACACGTAAACTGGCACCGTGCCTCGAAGATAAGCCGTGCATGTTACAGTGTGACATCACTTATCCAGGGCCTTACTTGATTGTTTTGGCTGCTTCCTAATTTGATGGATCTTAAAGACGGGCTATTGTGCTTTTTTGAGGGGTAATAATTTTTATCTCAGAATTTTTAGATAATCATGATACTTTTTGTTGAAAAAAAAAAATGAATTACTCTATTCATCCCTCTGCATCGGTCCGTCGTGGTTAAGAGAGTCTAGCTGAGCCAAAAAGCAAAGCTCTCGATTTACAAGTCGATCTACGTTCCTACCCTCACCATGGTAACCAGGATCTACGTTCCTACCCTCACCATGGTAACCAGGATCTACGTTCCTACCCTCACCATGGTAACCAGGATCTACGTTCCTACCCTCACCATGGTTACCAGGATCTACGTTCCTACCCTCACCATGGTAACCAGGATCTACGTTCCAACCCTCACCATGGTAACCAGGATCTACGTTCCAACCCTCACCATGGTAACCAGGATCTACGTTCCAACCCTCACCATGGTAACCAGGATCTATGTTCCTACCCTCACCATGGTAACCAGGATCTACGTTCCAACCCTCACCATGGTAACCAGGATCTACGTTCCAACCCTCACCATGGTAACCAGGATCTACGTTCCTACCCTCACCATGGTAACCAGCTGTGGGTGGTGACAGAAAGAATGAGATCGGCCGAAATGAGCTTCCTCCGCAGGATGGCTGGGCTCTCACTCAGAGATCGGGTGAGGAGCTCTGCCATCCGGGAGGAGCTCGGTGTCTAGCCGCTCCTCCTCCAGGTCGAGAGGAGCTAGATGGGGTGGTTCGGGCATCTGGTCAAGATGCCCCGCGAGTGCCTCGCAGGCGAGGTGTTTCGAACACGTTCCACCGGGAGGAGACCAAGGGGCAGACCCCGGACCTGCTGGAGAGATTATGCCTCACGGCTGGCGGGGGAACGACTTGTGATCCTTCTGGGTGAGGTGGAGGATGCAGCCGGGGAGAGAGAAGCCTGGGCTGCCCGTTTGAGGCTGTTGCCCCCGCGACCCGACCCCGGAACAAGCGGAAGATTACGGAACGGAACTCTATTCATCCCTCACCGGGGAAATTTGTGTGCTGCACTCCTTACACCGCAGCAGGCTGCCCTTCGACGGCGCCAATGGTGGGAGAAGCAGGGGTTAGGTGTCTTCTCCAAGGACACTAGACGTGCTCTCTGTGAGACGTAAACCCACAAACTTCCGCTCTGTGCGCAAACGCTCTAACCACTGAGCTGCCTTGGAAATGCAATTTTTGATTAAAAAAGTTTTAAAAATATGTTTATTCAGTTTCATCCTCATTTTGGGCTGTGAATTCCCCCCTCCTCTCAACCCCTGCTTAGGCCTATCCCCGGGGTTTATGCACGACACAGCGTAACACAGTTATCTGGTGTGTTTACATCAGTAAAAAAGCTATTTATGTTGAAGGTGGGACGAATCTTGACCCCATATAGTGTCACTGTCAGTCTTTCAGAGAGCAAAATCAATGGTCAAGAACAACCTGGCGTTTGAATTCTACTTGAAGACATTACAAACTGAGAAATGACTCAAACGTCCATGAATGAAATAGAAAAACACTTCAAGAATGTTTTGATGAAATAGAAACTTTCAAAGTTGATTTTATATAAAATACTTTCTATGAAAAGATTTTATTGGACTTTTTTGGGCGATCGTTCTTATTTAAACATGAGGCCTTTATTTTACTCAAGAATGTAACATTTGCCAAAAATAAAAATCTTGGAAACAAATTCATTCAGTTTCACTTTGTTTTTTAACACTGTAAATTTTTCGCTCCTCTCGCTACCTGCTTAGTCCTACTTCAAAGTGTGCACGACACAACGTAAATCTTGTTGGAGGCTGCAGAAATATTATACCTGAGATGAGGAACTGAACACAAGCAGAGGAAGTGCATTAAAACATGTTCGAATGCAGACAACAGCAACATTGTGTTGGAATAGGGTCTGAATCCCGGACGGGGGGAGCTCGCAAATGTCTCATTATTTCATGAATGAAATAGAAAAATACTTCCGGAATGTTTTTGATTTGGAAAAAAAATGGTAAAAAAAAAAAAATCTTCAAAAAGTTAATTTTCCACAAGACCATGTCTTCAAGTGGCCTGAAATGATCAGCTTCAAATATTGTGTTTGTGTTGGTTTTTATTTGCTAGACTCGACACTAAAGACTGAAGACAAACATTCGTACTGGATCATCTGGGAAATAATCAATGATCAAATTGAAACACAGAAACCCAAACAAAACCCAACCCGATGTTTCCAAAGTAAAGCTGTTGATTGAAGGATCGTAGCGGACAGTAAACAGTGTGACACTTTTTCTGTTTCTCTGGAGGTAAACTGGTGCAGAGAGAAACTTGTTAGTGTTATTTAGGATTCCAGCCTGGAGGCTTGAAACCAACCAAACTGTCATTGATTTGTTTCTGTTGTGAAATGAATCACTTTTCTTTTTGTTCCCATTGACGCCGCCCGTCTTGGCATCATGGCTTTAATCCATACAATTCTGCTTTTCCATAAATACCAGGCTCGGGATGCTGACTGATCTTTTTGTTCTGAAAACAGGACGCCAGACGCTCGGGGTGCTTCAGACTGAGATTAGAAAGACTGAACCTTACCGTCTCTTTTCTGGATATCTTATCAGTCTTCTTCTTTTTTTTTTTTTATTCTGGAGGTCAAACTTAATTTGCTCGACCTGCGTGTGGTTGCATCCCAGCATTCATTACAGCAACATTTTATTCCTCCATTAAACACGGACGGATAACAAGAGCTTTGGGAATCTCACTATAGATTTTATTCACAATCAAAAAAAGTAGAAAAAATAATTAAAGACACCTGGTTGGTTCGTTTATAAAACCTGTTCTTAATGAACGTAAACGTGCAAAAAAAAAAAAAAAAATGAATAAACAAAATATTTCTTAATGCTTTTTTACTTTTTTAACAAGATTTTTTGCAAAACTATTAAAAACAATCTTAACAGTTTTCGCTGTTAAACCAAAATAATAAATGAATTCCTGGACATTAATTAGTCCTAAATGAAGGTCTAATTAATATCCTATTTTTATTTTAGAATGAATTAATTAATTCAAATATGTTATGTTAAAACTTTTAAACATTTCTGGGATGTAATTTTTAAAATAAATCCTTCATATTTGACCACTGAAATTTTGAAAATTTCCAAACTTTATTGCTCATTATTGTAACGACCTTTATGTTAAATTAGAAAACACATTTTGCTCTTAATTAGACCAAAAAATGGAATATTTCCAACACAATCACAGCTACTTATGATTCCGTAATGTACATTATTTAATCTGCTATGTCTAGTTGCTATGTCTCTAAGTGGTAGAGCATTCGCCCTTGGACCGGAAGTTAACCAGGAGTTCGCGGGTTCGACTCCCACTGAGATCACATCTAGAGTCCTTGGAGAAGACACTTAACCCCCATTTCTCCCACCTTTGGTGCCGTCGTGGCAGCCTGCTGTGGTGTAAAGCAGCACACAAATTCCCCAGTGAGGGATGAATAAAGTATACATTATTATTATTAAATTATGATGCAATAGTCCTGTTTTCTTTTGCTTTATTGGTATTTTGTCTTCACATGTTTCATTTTGCTGTTAATGTTTTTAATGTTATTGGGATCTAATCGAACACCAGCCTCGCCCAGAGCCAGTAAAACACACCATAGACTTAAAGCTAGTACTAACAAGGCAGAAAAAAATCTGAAGAGAACCTATAAAACACTCCTGGACCTAAACAGTGACCTGAATCACTCACAGAAACTTAATCATCACTTCTTTGTTGATAAAGCCTGAAAATCTAATAAAAATCCATATCTTGGTCACACAAACTGTCACTATAAGGGTACAGATGGAGGAGGATGACCCTAGTGCAGGACAACAAACATTATTTATTTAGTAAAGAGTCCAGTAAAGCTGTGAAGCAAGGCACATGATTAGAAAAAGGAATGTCTCTTGGTCATGATGGAAAATTATCTCTTGGTCGGGATGATGACCCGACAATGAAGGCAAGGCAGGCTGCCTTTAAATAGGCAGCAGGTCAATCACCATCGGGTGTCCCGAATCAGGGAGATGAGGGATGGTCCCGGGCTCCCTCTGATGTTAGGCAAGCGAACCATGACACACACACATGCATGTATGCACGCACATACACACTCCTCACCAGGAAGCCGGCTCGGCAAAGATAATAATAAGAGTACATTTTAGCAATAGCAACAAACTTGCTACACATAAAATTAATTAGATGTCAAATAATAGTTCTTAAACTTATGTCACAACATATCTATAATTTACTCCAACATTTGAATTATATGAAAAACAAAACATCTTGAGACTCATGATGTGAATAAACAACAACATCTAAAAAAATAAATATGACTGTTTATCTGGAAGAACACTACATTGGGGAAACTAAGCAGCCACTTCACAAAAGACTTTACCAACACAAAAGAGAAGCCTCAAGTGGTCCACAGTCTGCTGAACATCTGCATCTTAAATCCACCAAACACACTTTTGAGGACAGTGAGGTGAAGATTCTACGTAGAGAGAAAGGATGGTTTGAAAGAGGGGTGAAGGAAGCCATCTTTGTGAAGAAAGAGAATCCCTCACTGAATTGGAGTGGAGGCGTTAGATACATTCTGCCCGGTATTTACAGCAGCATTCTGAAGCCCTGGACCAAAGATGACACCTCGTGATCCAGTTTCACGCCTCACGTTAGCAGGAATTTCTATTCACTAGGCTTTTAGCATTATTATAATAGGTTCGTTTACTGGTCTGTAGTTACAATAGGAGCCATTCACGGCCATCATAGATAACACAGGCTCATTGGTCGAGTCCCCCTTACTATTTTTTTTACCTGTTACTCAGGTTAGTATAAATAGATCCAGGTTTCAGTCCATTTCATTCAGATTGAAAATGATTTCCGGATGGAAGTCAAAACGTCTCGATCAAGAATTAAACTGTCCAGAAGACTTTTTTGAAACTTTTTCTACTATGGATCCCTCCTGGATGAATGAGGGAGTACACGGATTTATCAGGAAGAGCGTTAGCACCGTAAATTTTCTTTGCCACATCTTTTTCACCAGATTATCATCATATTAAATCTCTTTATTTAAATATTCTGTACATCTAACGAGCTGATGTGGTCAGTAATATATTCAAACCACTACGTTCTGTTTTACAGTAACACCTCACATTTGTAATATGACACTCCCAAAAACAGGTGACAAGGTGCATGAAGAGTGTCTGTCCTGTGTGTGTGCGATGGGGTGGGGAGCGGGCGGTGGGTGAACACACACTGTGGTGGCCTGGCAGTACATTGTGTGTGTGTGGTTGTCATCCAACACGTGGCTGTTGTGCTGTTGACAGGAAGTTCTTTTTATTTTGTTTCTCAGATGAGATGTTTTGACTGAACACGGAGCCGGGGGAGAAGCCTGAGGCACAAACACACACACACACACACAAATAAATAGTCTCACACCAACACATATACACACTGAAACACACACACAAAGAGATACAAACACACAAGAAGGCTTATAAGTACCTACACACATACACATACTATTGAATATATAGACACATAAGTTCACACACACACACACACACACACACACACACACACACACACACACACACACACACACACACACACACACAAATAAAGAGTCTCACACCAACACATACGTATACACACTGAAACACACTCACAAAGAGATACAAACACACAAGAAGGCTTATAAGTACCTACACACATACTATTGAATACACAGACACACAAATTCACACACAAATTCACACACACACACACACATATACACACACACACACACACACACACACACACACACACACACACACACACACACACACACACACACACAAACACCACGTACACAGACCGGTTCACACAGATATGCATTTTTACACACACAGATCCACAAACACATAAATACACAGACACACACACATAGACATACAGGCACAAAAATGCATACAAGCAAA
Source organism: Neostethus bicornis (assembly GCA_902685375.1). Lineage (NCBI taxonomy): Eukaryota > Metazoa > Chordata > Actinopteri > Atheriniformes > Phallostethidae > Neostethus > Neostethus bicornis. Next base: position 4,177,106 of record LR738548.1, read on the forward strand.
CGTACATACACATGCACACACTCACATGGAACACACACACATTCAAACACACACTCACAAGCTCAGATGGGTTAGTGCACGTGAGCGTGCACGTGTCGGCTGCTGTAAAAAAAAAATGCAATTAGAATCAAATAAAAAAAAAAAATATATATCATTCTGCTTTTTTTTAAATCACAGAAATACATTTTAAATTTTTTTAAACACCAATTTTTTTAAACCAAAATAATTCAGTTAAATAAGCATTTTAAAAAACAAAAATTTATAATGTTTGAAAATGAAGTAAAATGTTACTATTTTTAAATTTTATGAGACAAAGGAAAGTGATTTTTAATCTAAAAAAATAAATAAAAAATAGACGGTCTGAAGTGGAATCAGGACAAAAAAGAAAGAAATCAATCTGATCAATATGCTGAACAGATCTCTAAAATCAATCCGATTAAAGTGTCTCGTATCCTTACGTCCGCCTCCATCGTGGCGGTGGCCCAGGTCTCTTTTTTTTAATGACCCTCCTGGGAACCCCTACCTGACGGGCCAACGCGTCCAGGTGCTGCAACATAAGCATTTCATTAAAAATTCAAACTGACGCTAAGCAGTGAAGAAAAGAGAAGAAGAAACACGGCAAATTAAAAAAAAAAAAAAGATGTTCTGGCATGAATCCAAACCTGGATGTATGTGAGCTGTTTTTTCATGTCTATCTGCTTTCCAACCCCCCTCCTCTCGCTCTAATCACACTCTGACTTTACTTGACCTTTCTCTGGCTAATGAGTCGGCTTGTGGAAAAGGATTCGGGGTAGTTTATCTCCAGTGATGATGATGATGATGTCTCGGGTTTTTCTCTGCTTGTGATTAATTCAAGAAGGGTTTTTAAAAAGCTGTAAAACACAGAGATCACGATGTTCCTCCGAAAACACAGAAAATACAAACATTTTACAGGAAGTCAGTCAAAAAATTCAGGAAAAAAAATGGTTAAATATAGTTTTAGTTTCATGATGAACAAGATTTACAATTTAATGCAGATGGTGCTGAAGATTTCTAAACTCTCTCACACACAAACACACAATGTGTTCCAGATTATTATGCAAATAAAATTGATGAATCTTTTTTTCCTTTTTAGTTTATATGGATTATTTTGCAGATCAGGATTTCTGGATTCCTGAATTCAGATAATTCTTATAATCAGTGTTTTTTAATCCCCATTAAAGGGAAAAACTTCGGAAGACTGTTCCAGATTTTTACGCAGATCAATATTTCCATCAATCTGGGAAAGAAAATAATCTTTGCAGCTAGAAATCAGGAAATATGTGGATGAAAACATTTCATTTTCCACATTCCGCCTTATTCTGTGTCTTAATCCAGTGTTTCCTCATGGGGATCCTCCATTCCAGCAGATCTGCCTGCTCTCAGTCTGTGGGGGTCTGACTGGCCTGGGTGCTGGTTTGTGGGCGCTGCAGTCATGGGCGGGCCGTCTCCTGGTGTGGATTGATCCCCAGTTATTATTTCCTCTCAGCATCAGGCCAGATGCTTATTTTTATTTCAGCTAAAGAGACAGTAGCTTGCAGTTCAGGTTTAATGGGGGTTGGGAAAGGATGGGCGTATGAGGGGTACGGTGGGTAGGTAGGGCTATGTGAATGTCAATGCATGTGGCATTGTTTTTTTTTGGATGCTTATTTTTATCTTGACTTTTGACTTTTCTATTTTGATTTTGTTTACATTTTCATTTGATCTGTTCAGCACTTTGTGTGACCTTGTGTTGGAAAAGTGCTTTATAAATAAAATTTGATTTTAAAGAGACGTGTGTGTGATTCATAGTCCACACTGTGCCGTGCTGATAAAGACATGACGAGGTAGGAGTCTACCGGACAAATATGCAGCTGCTAAAATGACATTACAAAGCAACAAACAAGAAGTATGTAGAACACTACAAATAACCAGAAAAATCTCATCTGCATATTATTTTGGATCATTCAGAGTCTATGATCCAATTGTAAAGAGGAAATAAATTTTTATGTTTTATGCTGCTGTGTTTGTAACATTATTTTAAAAATAGCAACTAAAACGTATCCACGTGAGATAGCCTGGTTTACAGCCCATTGACCTACTTGCTGTAGTCCACATCTTTACCAGTTTTCAGTCCCTCAGTCTTATCCGTCTATCCTTCACAGGGTTGCGGGGGGTGCTGGAGCCCATCCTGGCTGATTCAAGGCGAGGGGCAGGGTACACCCCAAACAGGTCGCCAGTCTCTCGTGGGATCTTTACCAGTTTTTATAGCAAAAATAACAGCAGTTGTTTTTCAACAACATGAATGAGAAAATTAAAAATGTAAAAGTTTGTTTGCAAAATAATGAAACGTTATGCAGACCTGAGTAAGAACATTTGTCAGCCGAACATGTTTTAATCTGCGTTGTGTTCAAACGATGTGAAAGGCCAAACACGACCCGATCAAATGACTTTGGTATCAAATTTATTTTAAAGTTTTCCAGTGAAAATCATGATGAAAGCGGTCGTCAGGGGTCGAACGTCCCAAAAGGGACGTTTCGGGCACGTCCCACCGGGAGGAGACCTATGGGCAGAACCTGGACCCGCTGGAGAGACTATGTCTCACAGCTGGCCACAGCATGTTAATTTTAATTAATTTTTTATGTAGTTTATTCATCCCACAACGGGGACATTTCTGTGCTGCATTCCACCGCAGCAGGCTGCCAGGACGGTGCCAATGGTGGGAGAAACAGGGGTGGGGGGTTATGTGTCTTCTCCAAGGACTATAGACATGAGCTCAGTGGGATTCAAACATGCTTCTATCAGTCGAATGGTGAACATTCTACCACTGAGCTATCGCCTCCCTCCAAATTAAGACAAGACAATGTGTTAAAGTCAGTCATCTTCTTATCCTTCTGTCCTTTTTGGGGTTACGTGGGGTGCCGGAGCCCATCCCGGCTAATTTAAGGCGAAGGGCAGGGTACACCCCGAACAGGACGCCAGTCTGTTGCGGGGCCACGCACTCACACAACCATGCACACACACACATTCCTGGGGGCAATTTGGCACCGACCAATCAACCTAGCATGCATGTTTTTTTGGAGAGTGGGAGGAAACCGGAGTACCTGGAGGAAACCCACGCAAACACAGGGAGAACATGCAAACTCCACACAGAAAGGACAGTGTTCCAAACCTCGTCCCCACCCAGGATTCGAACCCACGACCTTCTTGCTGTGTGGCCACTGTGCTACCCACTGCGCCACCGTGCTGCCCTTGTGTTAAAGTGTGTATTATTAATGCTGAATGTTAAACAGGTAAATAAAAATAAAAATGTTCTGTCTTTGTTTTATTTATATTTATTGGTACTAAAAAAATTTGATTAAATTTGATCAAATTTATTTGATCAAAATCAGAACAAGAAAATATTCAAATAATTCAGATTTGATGGAAATAAAACCTGATCAGAACATCCGTTTAGTAAACGCTTCTTTTTTTTTTTTTTCTGATTTTCGTCGGTTATCATTTTGATGGAATATTTATTTGTGTTGCGCAGCTTTAAGTATCGTCGAATCCGAATCAGAAATAATTAAATCCAGTTATTTGTCTCAGGAGGGAAATCATGTGATTAGTAAAGCAGCAGCAGATCGACGCAGACGGAAAATTATCACTCGCTTGATTTTTATTCTTTTTCTTTCTGACTCACGTCTTCGGTCACAAAGTCTCCACCTGCTAACAATTCAGCCTTTTTTCTCACTCTCTGTTTGACTCATAAAACACACACACACACACACACACACACACACACACACACACACACACACACACACACACACACACACACACACACACACATGCATACATGTAGATGTGAGTTGCCATGTTTGAGCGAATAATTTGACGTGTGTTTGTTTTTTCGAGTCAACGTCTTTAGTTAATTTAGAATGTTTGAAATATTTTGTTTTGGTTCGTTGGTGTGTGTATTGTATCGTCGTGTGTATCGTCGTGTGTATTGTATCTTCAAACACACACTCTCACAAGCTCAGATGGGTTAGTGCACATCATGTTGGTTCATTGGTGTGTGTATTGTATCATCATGTTGGTTTATTGGTGTGTGTATTGTATCATCATGTTGGTTCATTGGTGTGTGTATTGTATCATCATGTTGGTGTGTGTATTGTATCATCATGTTGGTTTGTTGGTGTGTGTATTGTATTGTCATGTTGGTTTGTTGGTGTGTGTATTGTATCATCATGTTGGTTCATTGGTGTGTGTATTGTATCATCATGTTGGTTCATTGGTGTGTGTATTGTATCATCATGTTGGTTTGTTGGTGTGTGTATTGTATTGTCATGTTGGTTTATTGGTGTGTGTATTGTATCATCATGTTGGTTCATTGGTGTGTGTATTGTATCATCATGTTGGTTTGTTGGTGTGTGTATTGTATCATCATGTTGGTTTGTTGGTGTGTGTATTGTATCATCATGTTGGTTCATTGGTGTGTGTATTGTATCATCATGTTGGTTCATTGGTGTGTGTATTGTATCATCATGTTGGTGTGTGTATTGTATCATCATGTTGGTTTGTTGGTGTGTGTATTGTATTGTCATGTTGGTTTGTTGGTGTGTGTATTGTATCGTCGTGTGTATCGTCGTGTGTATTGTATCTTCAAACACACACTCTCACAAGCTCAGATGGGTTAGTGCACATCATGTTGGTTTGTTGGTGTGTGTATTGTATCATCGTGTTGGTTTGTTGGTGTGTGTATTGTATCATCATGTTGGTTTGTTGGTGTGTGTATTGTATCGTCATGTTGGTGTGTGTATTGTATCATCATGTTGGTTTGTTGGTGTGTGTATTGTATCATCATGTTGGTTTGTTGGTGTGTGTATTGTATCATCATGTTGGTTTGTTGGTGTGTGTATTGTATCGTCATGTTGGTGTGTGTATTGTATCATCGTGTTGGTTTGTTGGTGTGTGTATTGTATCATCATGTTGGTTTGTTGGTGTGTGTATTGTATCATCATGTTGGTTTGTTGGTGTGTGTATTGTATCGTCATGTTGGTGTGTGTATTGTATCATCATGTTGGTTTGTTGGTGTGTGTATTGTATCATCATGTTGGTTTATTGGTGTGTGTATTGTATCATCATGTTGGTTTGTGTATTGTATCATCATGTTGGTTTGTTGGTGTGTGTATTGTATCATCATGTTGGTTCATTGGTGTGTGTATTGTATCATCATGTTGGTTTGTGTATTGTATCATCATGTTGGTTTATTGGTGTGTGTATTGTATCATCATGTTGGTTCATTGGTGTGTGTATTGTATCATCATGTTGGTTCATTGGTGTGTGTATTGTATCATCATGTTGGTGTGTGTATTGTATCATCATGTTGGTTTGTTGGTGTGTGTATTGTATTGTCATGTTGGTTTGTTGGTGTGTGTATTGTATCATCATGTTGGTTCATTGGTGTGTGTATTGTATCATCATGTTGGTTTGTTGGTGTGTGTATTGTATCGTCGTGTTGGTTTGTTGGTGTGTGTATTGTATTGTCGTGTTGGTTTGTTGGTGTGTGTATTGTATTGTCGTGTTGGTTTGTTGGTGTGTGTATCTCTGGTGTTTTCAGTTGTTTGGTGTGTTTATCGTGTTTATGGTTACTGATTTGTTGTGTTTGGTGTTTCAGAAGGTTTGGTGCATCCGGTGTTTGATGTGTGTGTGTCTGTATTTTGGCATGTTGGGATGCTTGTTGTGTTTGATTTGTTGGTGTGTTTTTGTGTTGGTGTGTGTAGCTTGTTTGATGAGTTCAGTGTGTTTTGTGTATTTATTTTGTTGACATGTTGAGTGTTTTTGACTGTTTGGTGTTTCGGCATCTTTATTATTTTGGTGTGTTTGATACGTTTGGTTCTTCAATGTATTTGGTGTGTTTTTTTTGTTGTGTGTGTGTTTGGTATTTTTGAGTTCTTGTGTATTTGATGTGTTTATTTGTCGTTTCTTGATGTTTTTTAATGGACAAAAAGAACTAATCAATTCAATCAATTAAAATGAATTACGAACATACCGTAATTTCACGGCCATAAGGCCCACCTAAAAGTCTCAAATTTTCTTCAAAATGAGCGGTGCGCCTTGTGTGTGAGAAAAGACGGACCTAAAAGAAAACGCGGTGCCCGCGAGGCGGACCTAAAAAAAAACATGTGAACGTTAAAGAGTGAAGTGTGAGCGGCGTGGGCGCGATGGATGACCGAAGGAGACCACAGTTTCACGAAGGGTGGAAGGCAGCGCCGGGCGAGTTACGCTACAGTTTGCCAATGGATTGTAGATGCTTGGACTAACGTGTCTGCTGGTACTGTTATCCGAGCTTTCTCAAAAGCTGGTATCCTTTCTGAGGAGCCGCACAGTACAGACAGTGACTTTGACAGCGAGGAGCGAAGTGGACCTGCTCTGTTGGATTTTGTGCAGCTGCTCAATTCCAAAACAGAGGATGAGGACTTTGATGGATTTGATTAAAGACTATCAGCGGTAATGTGCTTGTTTAGTATCGTTACTACTTAAATAAAGTACAACCAAACTCAGTTTTGCTTCCGATCTATTTTTTAATACACACATTTGCATGCTTGCGTGTGTGTTGTTGTAAGGCGGTGTGTGACTGAGACTGCGCCTTTTCATACGGTGCGCCTAATGGTCGTGAAATTACGGTAGTTAACTATTTGGTCATTCATTAGTTGCTTATAACACAGGCTTATAAGAACAGGTTAACGTAATTTGGAGGTGTTTTAATAACCATTAAAAATGTACTGAAAAAGTTCTGGGAACGTTTTCTATCATTTTTTTTTTTTAAACAGCTAACATAAATAAAGTTATTTGAAGGTTTTATTTGTAACTTTCAGGGAACGTTGGAAATTTGGGTCTCTCAACGTTCTGGGAAAGTTAGGTTCTAACAGAACCATGTTTTAACATTCAAGGATCATTGGTTTTTGGTGAGGTAAAAATAAACCTTCAGAGAACCTCAGACTAACGTTCCCTGGAGGTTCTCTGTTTGTTGCTTAGTATCGCAGCGGACTAAAACGACAAATTGCCAGTGGTACATATTTTGAAAGCAAAAGCGTAGCTCTCGATTTACAAGTCGAGCTACGTTCCTACCCTCACCTATGGTTACCAGCTGTGGGTGGTGACTGAAAGAATGAGATTGCGGGTACAAGCGGCCGAAATGAGCTTCCTCCACAGGGTGGCTGGGCTCTCACTCAGAGATCGGGTGAGGAGCTCTACCATCCGGGAGGAACTCGGTGTCGAGCCGCTCCTCCTTCAGGTCGAGAGGAGCAAGATGTGGTGGTTTGGGCATCTGGTCAGGATGCCCCCCGAGCGCCTCGCGGGCAGGGTGTTACGGGCACGTCCCACCGGGAGGAGACCAAGGGGCAGACCCCGGACCCGCTGGAGAGACTATGTCTCACAGCTGGCCGGGGAAAGACTTGGGATTCTTCCAGGTGAGCTGGGGGATGCAGTCGGGGAGAGAGAGGCCTGGGCTACCCGTTTGAGGCTGTTGCCCCCTTGACCCGACCCCAGAACAAGCGGAAGATGACGGAACATATTTTGATTTTTAGAGGTGGTGCTAGTCAGCAACACTAGAACCCTCATGAGGGGAGTCAAGTGACCACCACTACCTGAAAGCTCCGTGGAGGTGTATCGAGACCCCAGGCCTTCTGCTTGAGTTATTAAAACAGACACTTAAGAGTCGTTTGGAAGGCTCTTAACGCTCGGAGACTAGGACAAGGAGACTCTAATTGAATCCTAAAAAACGACTCTGCTCCTCGTTGTGCAGGTCAGGTAGAGGTGTCAGATGACTCTTTCTGGGGTAGACAGGAGGTTGAGAAAATCTTGGATTTTCTAGTGGTTTAACTTTGGACACAAGAAGACATTTAAAAAAAAAAAGCGTTACATTTTAACTGGATATTCTATTGTGAAAACATATAATAAGAGAAACGCCACATGTTACGTTCCGTCATCTTCCACTTGTTCCGGGGTCGGGTCGCGGGGGCAACAGCTTCAAGCGGGCAGCCCAGGCCTCTCTCTCCCCGGCTGCATCCTCCAGCTCACCTGGAAGGATCCCAAGTCGTTCCCCGGCCAGCTGTGAGACAGTCTCTCCAGCGGGTCCGGGGTCTGCCCCTTGGTCTCCTCCCGGTGGGATGTGCCCGAAACACCTCTCCCACGAGGCGCTCTGGGGGCATCCTGACCAGATGCCCGAACCACCCCATCTGGCTCCTCTCGACCTGGAGGAGGAGCGGCTCGACACCAAGCTCCTCCCGGATGGCAGAGCTCCTCTCCCGATCTCTGAGTGAGAGCCCAGCCACCCTGCGGGGGAAGCTCATTTTGGCCGCTTGTATCCATGATCTCATTCTTTCGGTCACCACCGAAAGGAAGGAAAGGAGAAGGAGCGTGGAGGAAAAGCCACATGTTTAAAATATAATTTTTTGTTATAAAGTAAAATATATTGTGTTTCTAAAATAAATGGATTGTGTTTTTAATTGAGACACACATTTTTTTTTTTTTTTAAGAATCCCAGCCCTGTGCTTCTAAAGTTTTGACATGGTGACGCCCAAAGTAATTTTTGTTAGTTTTAGAAACTCTTTACAAAACAACGCCTGTAAACAAGTTCTGATACGTATTGTTTTTATTTTAATAAAATACCAAACGTGTAGTTTTATGTGTACATTTTGTTGTTGTTTTTTTTTTTCGGTGATGAAATGTAATTTTTTAACTACATTTCAACAAGTTGAAGAAATGCCAAAATATAATTTTGTCTTTTTATTGGTTAATTGATAATTAATTAAAGCAGTCATTGAAAGATTGATTCAATAATTAATTTTCAATAATTCTATATTAACAGCCTTATTTTTTGTTTTTTTTTTCAGTCTTTTCTTACGTTGACATGCTGGTTGTGGTTGATGTTTTTCACATTTAGTGTGTTTCTGTGTTTATTTTCCAAATTGCTCCTAAATGTTCCTGATGAATTTTCAGCATCAGCGAGGTTATTTTAGTAACGATGTGATTCATTATTAGCTGCTGTTGATGAGTCGCTCAGGCTCAGAACGGTTTGACCTCTGATCAGTTTTTTTAAAAGAAGCTAAAACAATATTTAACTAATTATTAGGTAAAAAAAAACAACAACGTCCCCTTTTTTGGATTTTTTCCCTCTTTTTTCTCCATGTTTTCTCATCAAATTAGCTGCAAACTTGTGTTTCTTTGCACACACTTTTTTTTTTTTGCTCAGTGTGTTGTACCCAGACGTTCGTTTCCATGCCGACTCAAACACCTCACACATCTTCTCAGAGACTCTCTGATGTGAGAAGGAAGGACGATCGTGAGTTCGGAGGATTTATTTCATTTGCATCGGTAATTGCGAGCAATTTACAAACTCATTATTTTACAATTTAGTGCGTTTACCAGCAGCTGGAGGGCAGATAATGGTGGGGCTACAGGGGGCTAACGCAACCCCCAGATGCCCAGCCCCTCCCTCAAAGAAACATGATGCAAAACACTAAAATGAACACGTTCATTATCCGACATTAAAAAGTTACAGAAATAAAGATAAAACAAAAATAAGTCGAGGCGTCGAACAAAATGCCTCCGCCTACTTTTTAAAATCTCAAATTACATTGAAAACAAGTGATTAAACTCTATGTAAAAACGATGCAGCTCATTTTTAATTTTTTGCTATAATTTGATCAAAAAATGGTTGGCATGGCGGTGCATCGGTTAGCACTGTGGTTGCCACAGTTAGAAAGTTGGGGGTCGGGGCCCGGAGCTCTGTGAGGCCTTATCCCTTACCTCTCTGTGATGACCTTATATGGTCTTCCTGTGTACGTGTGGGTTTTCTTCAGGTACTCCGGTTCACCCCCACCTTTCAAAGACATGCATGCTAGGCTGACTGGCCACAACAAAATTGCCCGTACGAATGAGTTTGTGTGTGGGTCACAAAACAGTCCAGAGCAATGGAGAGAGTGGAAAAGAGGTGAAGAAGCGTGTGCAGGCAGGCTGGAACGGGTGGAGAAAAGGATCAGGTGTGATGTGCGACAGAAGAGTTTCAGCTGGAATGAAAGGGAAAGTGTACAAAACTGTAGTGAGACCGTCCATGCTGATTGGTCTAGAGACAGTGTGGTGAGAGCGGCCATGCTGATTGGTCTAGAGACAGTGTGGTGAGAGCGGCCATGCTGATTGGTCTAGAGACAGTGGTACTGAAGAAAAGACAGGAAACAGAGATGGAGGTAGCAGAGATGAAGATGCTGAGGATATCTCTGGGAGTGACCAGTATGGACAGGATCAGAGGAACAGCACATGTTAGAGGTTTTGGGGATAAAGTCAGAGGTCAGACTGAGATGGTTTGGGCATGTGCAGAGGAGAGAAAGAGAGTACATCAGAAGAAGGATGCTGGATTTGCAACCACCAGGAAAGAGGACTAGAGGAAGACCAAAGAGGAGGTTCATGGATACAGTGAAGGAAGACATGAAGATAGTTGGTGTGACCGAAGAAGATGCAGCAGATAGGGTTAGATGGAAAAAACTGACTTGCTGTGGAGACCCCTGGAGGGAAATGATGAAAGAAGAAGAAGAAGAAGTGGGTCACAAAACAAACTGGCAACCTGTTCGAGGTGTACCATGCCTCTCGCCTGTAGTCAGCCAGGATAGGCTTGTATACGTGTACGATGGGCCGGAGGTGGAGTTGGTTAAACAGAGTTCAAAGGTTTGTATTTAACTTGCTATTAATGGTAGAAAACTGGATTGTGGGCGGGATTAAATACGATTTCTTCTTCCTACTCCTTTTTTAGTAACAATAATAATGTATTATTACAACGGCACTAACGGTGGGAGAAATAGGGAGTTAGATGTCTATTTCTCCCATGAACGTCTGGGATTCGAACCTGCAAACTTCCAGTCCGAGAGCAAATGCTCTACCACTGAGCCACTGCCTCCTCCTTTTCAAGCCTAATAAAGATTAACCTGTTACTTTTGTTGTATTTATTGTTTTTCTTTTTTTTTGTAAAATTTGCTCAAAGCAAATCATAACCTAACTAAACTAATATAAAACAACTTTGAGGTGATCCTCTCAGTGAATCTATGGATGGTACTGAGTAACTGTGGAGAGTCATTTTATAAATACATTCAATAGTTCAATAGTTCACTAAAATTTGTGACTTTAAACTTTGGTGCAATGACCCTAAAAATCTAAACAGTTCATTACTAGCTGGTATTGAGTAAATTTGGCCAGTTTCGTTAAAACCTAATCGGTTAATCTGAGGCTGAAACAGAATATTTTAAGGCAGTTTTAATGAAATGCTTTTATTGGATTGAAATATATTGTGTTTACAAAAAAATGCATGGCCTTTACCTTTAGGGAAGGCGGTGGCTCAGTGGTAGAGCGTTCGCCCTTGGACCGGATATTGACTGGAAGTTTGCAGGTTCGATTCCCACTGAGTTCACGTCTAGGGTTGTTGGAGAAGACACCTACTGTAGCCCCCCATGTCTCCCACCATTGCTGCCGTCGTGGCAGCCTGCTGCGGTGTTATGCAGCACACAAAGTTTCCCGATGAGGGATCAATAAAGAATATATTATTATTAATAGACGCATGACCCTTAAAAACCTAATCAGTTCATCTATGGCTGGTACTGAGAAACTGTGGGCAGTTTCATTAAAATTCCATCAGTGGTTTAGTTGATATTGTGTCCATGAAAGTGTGGGCAGAGGCAAAAAATGGATTTTTTTTTATAGAGATATGTGGACTTTTTTGACAGCCATGTTGTTGCACAAAGCTAGTTCAACACATCTGCATGTTGAACACTTCCGTCCCTGCTGCTGTGAGTGCACCTCTGAATCCATACTTCATGTGTGTGAAGTGAAATAAGTATCATAGCACACCTGGCACAGAGAGACCACCATCCTACACGTCAGACCTGACATGGTCTTTCTCCTTTACCTCCTTTGGCAGGAGTCCTTCTTCTTTCACAGTTGGATGTTTTTCGGCCTGTGAGTCGTTGGTTTGATGTGTGAGCAGCAGCCTTGTTAAGCTCTAATAAAGTGCACGGATTTCCTGCACGTGCAGGGTTTCAAATTGGATTTTGCGTGCCTGAGTGTGTCGCATTGTTGTCCCTTCTTTTTTTCTCATAACTGATTGTTTACTGAGAGTTTTTTTTTTTTTTTTACTTTTTCTTTCCCAGAGCCTTTAAGTATAAAATTTTAATTAGGAACAGTGACAGTTCTGGCGCGTGATCCATGCCTCCATCCATCACAAGCATGGAGCAAACAGAAAGAAGAAGAGACAAAAGAGAGAAAAAAAAGAGAGAGACTCTGCTCGTGGTCCATCTCTCGTGTGTGCTGGACTTGAGCAGCAGGTGCCATATTACTGTGTACAGAAAAGCAATTAGGCAGCATATTGGATGAATGAGGAGTGCATTAATATTAGCGCGTGCATTTGTCAGCAGCGTTTGATGCTTTTCTTTTCTTTCTGCAACATTAAGATTGTGGCGCTCATAAATTCACTGCTTAAACCACCATCTGCTGCGCTGTCAGACCCACACCGAGGCACGTGCACGCAGAGAGGGTGTGTGTGTGTGTGGTGGGGGGCATTTATTCCCTTCTGTCTGCCACACTAGGGAGGCAGAAAAGAAAAAAAACCCCGCTCATTTATTTTTTTTTCAGGGTTTTGAGGTGTCTCAAAAATTACACCATAAATATTTATAGAAAACAGTTTTACTGATGGGCAGCATGGTGGCGCTGTGGTTGGCATGGTGGCCTCAGAGCAAGAAGGTCAGGGGTTCTGGTCCCAGGTGGGGACAAGGCTTAGAACACTGGCCTTTCTGTGTAGAGTTTGCATGCTCTCCCAATGTATGTGTAGGTTTCCTCCAGGTATTCCGGTTTTCCTCCCACCCTCCAAAAACATGCATGTAAGGTTGATTGGCCGCTACCAAATTGCCCCTAGGAAGGAATATGTGTGTGTGTGTGGCCCCGCAACAGACTGGCGACCTGTTCGGGGTGTACCCTGCCCCTTGCCTCAAATCAGACGGGATGGGCTTCGGCACCCCCCATACTGGATGGACGGTGAAGAAGATGATTTTTACTGATGATGTGTGGACGCTATCGTTTAAGTGTCTCGAGGTCTTGTTCAAGAGCGCAGGAAGGATAGAGCGGGTTACCGACAGATGGATCGGTGCAGCGTCTGCAATAGTTAAGACGCTGCATTGATTTGTCGTGTTGAAGAAAGAAATGAGAACCTTCCCAGGGAGGCTGAGGAGTGTGATCCCTCGGTAGTTGGAGCACACCCTCCGATCCCCCTTCTTATAAAGAGGGACCACCACCCCAGTCTGCCAATCCAGAGGCACTGTCCTCGATGTCCATGCAATGGTGCAAAGGCGTGTCAGCCAGGACAGCCCAACACCATCCAGAGCCCTTAGGAGCTCCGGGCGGATCTCATCCACCCCCGGAGCCCGGCCGCCGCGGAGCTTTTTGACTACCTCGGCGACCTCGGCAGCAGAGATAGGAAGATCCATCCCGGATTCCAAAGACTCTACTTCCTCATCGGAAGACATGTTGGTGGAATTGAGGAGGTCTTCAAAGTATTCTTTCCACCGATCCAAAACGTCCTGAGTCGAGGTCAGCAGCTCCCCATCCCCACCGTAAACGGTGTTGATGGTGCACTGCTTGCCTCTCCTGAGCCGCCGGATGGTGGACCAGAATTTCTTCGAAGCCGTTCAGAAGTCGTTTTCCATGGTCTCGCCAAACTCCTCCCAAACCCGGGCCATTGCCTCAACTACCACCGAAGCTGCGTTCCGCTTCGCCCGCCGATACTTCTCAGCTGCCTCAGGAGTCCCACAAGCCAAAAAGGCCCTGAAAGACTCTTTCTTCAGCTTGACGACATCCCTCACCACTGGTGTCCACCAGCGGGTTCGGGCGTTGCCGCCACGACAGGCACCGATGACCATGCGTCCACAGCTTCGGCTTGCCCCCGCGACAATAGAGGTATGGAACGGAGTCCACTCTGACTCGATGTCCCCCACCTCCTGTACCTCCGGTACCCGAGAGAAGCTCTGCTGGAGGTGGGAGTTGTGATCCTTCGATGGAGGAACGATCCCTGCCAGGTCTGACCGGCTTCCTCCCCCACCATCGAAGCCAACCCACGACCAGGTGGTGATCAGTTGACAGCTCCGCCCCTCTCTTCACCCGAGGGTCCGAGACATGCGGCCACAAGTTTGATGAAACGACAATGAAGTCGATCATGGAACTGCGGCCTAGAGTGTCCTGGTGCCACGTGTGCATGTGGACATTCTCATGCTTGTACATGGTGTTCGCTACCGACAATCCTTGACGAGCACAGAAGTCAAGCCACACCCCTAGGAGTTCTTCTGAACAAAAACTTTATTTTCTTAATATTGTGGTTATATAAAATATTCTTTAAAATTTATTAAAATAAAAACAGTGGGGAAAAAAAAAGATGAAATCTGATGTGGATCCACTTGAAGGAGAGATCCCACTCCCGGGACGAGCAGACTGTTATTAAAATATTACTTTATTCTATTCTACAGCTTTATATTTAAAGAAATTAGTAGTTGTTTTTAATCTTGATGTCCTGTCATCAAACACAGAGACCTCCTCAGTCTGGCCACGCCCAGGACAGGGACACAGAGACCTCCTCGGTCTGGCCACGCCCAGGACAGGAACACAGAGACCTCCTCGGTCTGGCCACGCCCAGGACAGGAACACAGAGACCTCCTCAGTCTGGCCACGCCCAGGACAGGAACACAGAGACCTCCTCAGTCTGGCCACGCTTAGGACAGGAACACAGAAACCTCCTCGGTCTGGCCACGCTTAGGACAGGAACACAGAAACCTCCTCGGTCTGGCCACGCTCAGGACAGGAACACAGAGACCTCCTCGGTCTGGCCACGCTCAGGACAGGAACACAGAGACCTCCTCAGTCTGGCCACGCCCAGGACAGGAACACAGAGACCTCCTCGGTCTGGCCACGCTCAGGACAGGAACACAGAGACCTCCTCAGTCTGGCCACGCCCAGGACAGGAACACAGAGACCTCCTCGGTCTGGCCACGCTCAGGACAGGAACACAGAGACCTCCTCGGTCTGGCCACGCCCAGGACAGGAACACAGAGACCTCCTCGGTCTGGCCACGCTCAGGACAGGAACACAGAGACCTCCTCAGTCTGGCCACGCTCAGGACAGGAACACAGAGACCTCCTCGGTCTGGCCACGCCCAGGACAGGAACACAGAGACCTCCTCGGTCTGGCCACGCTCAGGACAGGAACACAGAGACCTCCTCAGTCTGGCCACGCCCAGGACAGGAACACAGAGACCTCCTCGGTCTGGCCACGCTCAGGACAGGAACACAGAGACCTCCTCAGTCTGGCCACGCCCAGGACAGGAACACAGAGACCTCCTCGGTCTGGCCACGCTCAGGACAGGAACACAGAGACCTCCTCGGTCTGGCCACGCCCAGGACAGGAACACAGAGACCTCCTCGGTCTGGCCACGCTCAGGACAGGAACACAGAGACCTCCTCAGTCTGGCCACGCTCAGGACAGGAACACAGAGACCTCCTCGGTCTGGCCACGCCCAGGACAGGAACACAGAGACCTCCTCGGTCTGGCCACGCTTAGGACAGGAACACAGAGACCTCCTCAGTCTGGCCACGCCCAGGACAGGAACACAGAAACCTCCTCGGTCTGGCCACGCCCAGGATATGAACACAGAGACCTCCTCGGTCTGGCCACGCTTAGGACAGGAACACAGAGACCTCCTCAGTCTGGCCACGCTTAGGACAGGAACACAGAGACCTCCTCAGTCTGGCCACGCTCAGGACAGGAACACAGAGACCTCCTCGGTCTGGCCACGCTTAGGACAGGAACACAGAGACCTCCTCGGTCTGGCCACGCCCAGGACAGGAACACAGAGACCTCCTCAGTCTGGCCACGCCCAGGACAGGAACATAGAGGATCTACCAGGAATCTAAAACAGAGGTCTCTGCTGGCAAGGAGCAAGAGAGAGAAGCGGGCAATCTGTGAATCACACTTGTATTTCTGTGGATTTTTGTTTTTTAATGTGAGATAAATACCTGTGTTGTTTTGATAATTTTCTTCTTAAATGTGTTGAAGATTTTCAGCTTCTCATTTCTGGAGTTTTTAAACTGAAAAACACAAAAAAAAACATCTGTTAGTGATAAAGTTTTATTTAAAATACAGAGTTTTAAAACCTGAATTATTGTTTATGTTGACATCTAAATACTTTTTTTTTTTTTTGTGAAATCATGTGGATCTTCTCGGAGTTTCTCGTCGTCATGGAGACGTTCAGCTTGGGCTTCAGAAACCTGCAATCATGGTCCTTAAAGAAAGAAAGAAACCGCTTAATCTGGAAACCTGCACACAAAAAATTTAAAAAAATTGTGTTGTGTATTTTCTAAACTATAGTCCAGCCTCTATGAACTAGAGGCCGTATTGATGGGGTGTGTGTGGTGTGTGTAGTGTGTGTAAGAATACTCTTATCTTTCTGCAGTTGATGAATTCTTCTTGGTGAATCTCAAATTGCAGGGTAGTCATTCCTGAATGCGCCGTCCTCGTCGTCGTCCACGTTCAAACTTGATGTGTCCTTGTTGCGAACCATTCAAACAGTCTTCTGGGCATCACAAAAACTCTTTTCAAAAAGCTGAAGAAGCGTTCAGCTTTGGTTTTCCTTGGGCTTTTGTTTCTGTTCACATTGACTTTCAAGAACTTGATAACAGAATTGATAAACGCTAGATCCATGACGTACATCGCAGCCCGCAGCGATAACTCATGGGAACCAAACTCCTTTTCAAGATCTTTGACCACTGCGTCTGCAAGTTCCTTCAAGTCGTCAGCTTCGAGATTAAAAATCCTGTTGGTTAAATCTTCCTCCTCCATCACTCTGTCTCTATAGTCATTAACAAAGAAATTCATGCTGGGAAACTTCAGGAATCTGGTTGCTGTTTGTGGATTTTCAACAACAAGTCTTACGAGGATGGAAGCTATCAGGTTGCCAATCGCGGTCTTTGTTGGGGTTTCAAAACTTTCTGTGTCGTATCTTGAAGGAACATCTTGGAGTAGTTTATCTTCAGAATAGCAAAAGTTAGAATCTGTTTTGCTTGAATTGCTGTCGTATAAAGTTGATTCTGAAGAAACCGTTAGATCACTTGGGAGTTTTATGACGCAAGGATTGTTCGCGGAACATTCTGATGAGCTCTGGATCATTTCTTGAGCAATTTCTTCAATTTCTCTAAAAGCCCCTGATAATAACTCATCATTGCTGTCGTTCTGATTCAATAAGGTGATTTTCTGGACAAATTTTCCAACCTTATATTCTGCCATGACGTACAACTCTTCAGCAGAAATACTAAGACGAAGGTCTACGTCTGCAAGCTTTCGTTTTCTGGAGAAGATAGAATCTGAGAGAGTTCGTCCTTTTGCCACCGCAGGAATATCAAATAGTTGATTCCTTGTCAACGAGTCATAAATTTTGTCCGTCAGTTCTTTGGCAAAGTTTCTGATCAAGTCGTTCTTGGTGATTTTTGGCGGGTATTCCTCTACAAGACGGAACTCGTTCGGGTTTTCACAGAGATAGTCAGTCTCAAAAGTGGTTTCATTCAGGCTTTTGGTAACGCTGGCCTGTGATGATGTGCCCTGTAGTTGAGATGAAGGCTCAGGCTCTGGAATGTATCCTGGTAAGGTTGGTTCCTCGGTGATTAGAGGTAGCAGAGGGGATTTCAGATCTACCAGGAATGTTTCTGTCTTGCTCTCGGACGTCTTTTTCAGCTCTGCCACCATATGCTCGTATTGTTCCCGGATAAACTTTAAAGATTTTGCTTGAAAAAGAGGACTTTGTTCTTGTCTTGCCGTCCTCGTAACCGTTCTTTGTGGTTGTTGACGGGTGAAAATCTCTTTAAGTCTATTGATAATGTTGTTTAGACTAAAGCTGGATAAACAACCACAGCAGTGATCCCTGGCTTCAGATTCAGAAGTCAGGTCATCATTGATGGTTTCCGGGATATTTTCTGATGCTTTAGAAATCATGTCAGGTGCAGTGACAGAGTATGATGTCTCTGATTCACTGACATACTTGTGAATAATGCTGCTGATTCTTGAAGGCATGAAAATCCTGAATGGTTTAAAGTCTAGGTTCTTTGTAACTGATGTCTCGTTTTTTAAAGCTGGAGCTGAACTTGGTCTTTTCTGGTTCCGCTCTCTGCAGCATTGTTGAGGACAGTCGATGGTATAATTTTCTAAATGTCTCCTGATGCAGGTGCAAACATGGCATATCATAACACGTAGACTTTGTACGCCTGTGAGTAAACTGCTGACGTACACGGTAGGTCGTACCGGCCAAGCTCTAGTGTTCTCGATTAGAAAGATTACGGATGTAACTTTTACTTGAACTTCTTTCTCAATGAGCTCCGTCAGCTCCGGGTCGCAGGTTGTTTGGGGGACACACAGAGCAATGGCCAAACTTGCTGGAATGGAGTCTCCCAGTGAAACTTTGAACTCCTGATGCGGTGATGAAGTTCCTTCTCTTCTCATAAAAGCCAGGACATCTTTAATGATATCCACGCTGACTTTCTGGATGAGTTCTACAATCAAATCGCTCAAAATGGCTTGCGTGGCGTTGTCACAAACACCAGCAGCCAGGAGGGTAAACTGAGCTCTACTGATTTCGTCGAGATGTTTTTTAACAACGGGCAAGATGCAGGCCGATGTAACCATGGCTGCTCTATTGCCATGAATGTAAATAATTTCCTTCATGTTAAAAGTCTGCAAATAGTTCTAGAAGATGCTGGAAATAAGTGGCTTTGTCTAAAAAACAAACGTCTGCGTCTTCTTATTTCTTGGATTAGATTTCGGTGTCTCGATTAGATGCAGTTTAGAATAAAGGCTAAGTGACATCACACACATTCAAAGTCAAACTTGGCCGCGACCACTTGTTTTGTTTTAAACCCAAAGATCAGATGGTAAAATGGTTGTTATGACGTCATCAAATGCACAGTTTGTTTGTTTTTTTATTTGATAAAAAGCACAATGTGGCATTAAAGCTACTGTACCTGAGCTCTTTCAGCGGGGGAGCGCCTGTCCTGCGTTGGCCTTCTGAATGCGGAAGAAACACAGAATGTCTGGAGGAATGTGGCAGATAAGACTTTAACCAACCCCCACAAAGACCTGGGCTGGCTCATGGCTCATGAGTGCCTACCAGTGGGAGACTTGTTGTTGAGAAGGGGCTTCATGAAGAATGGGAATTGTCCACAGTGTGGGAACCTGGAGACTATAAGGCACCTCCTTTGGACTTGCCCTTTGACGAGCACAATCTGGCGACGGTTGACACCCTGGTTAGATAAAATGGGCAAGACCAAACTGACCTATAGCCTTGTGCTGTATGGACGGACTGTTGGCGACCAGACACCCTTCCAGCGCTGGTGGGTTGCGGTTACGTGTGTAAAAGACGCTCTGTGGCGGGCAAGAAATATTGCCCGTGGAAGGAAGATACTAGTTCCACCACGGACAGTAGTGGCAAATGTTATGTCAATGGTAGAGTTTTATCGGGAAGTGCATGTGGCGACACATACCTGAGACATGTGAACAGAACTAAGGGAAGGGAGCAGTTGGAGACTGTAAAGCGGGTTTTTTTGCTTATTTTATTAAATTATTTGTGCCTGGAGGGAAATGAGTGGGAAAGGGGAAATGTTTTCTTTTCTAAGTATTAGATTTGAGTAGATTAGAATATTAATGTGAATGTTGAAATTCTAATGTAAATATTTATATTTTTGTACAATAAAAAAAAAAAAATTAAAGCTACTGTACCTGAGCCTATTCCGGCTGATTCAAGGCGAGAGGCAGGTACACCTGGAACAGCTCACCAGTCTGTTGCTAGGCCAGACACACACTCATTCCTGGGTACAATTTCACAGTGGCCAATCAACCTAGCTGCATGTTTTTGGAAGGTGGGGGGAAAACAGAAGAAGCTGGAGAAAACACATCCATACACAGGGAGTGTATAGACGGGCCAGTGTTCCAAATCTTGTCCCACCCTGTACTCGAACCCCTGACCTTCTATATACCGTTCCATTGAGCAGCAGGGCTACAGGGTCTGTTGCTGAAGTTGCTCTCCAGATGGTCCACCCATTCATGGAGAGGGTGGGAGGGATTTATCATAATTTTGAAAGTAAATCAGACACAAATTTCCTCAAAGCTTTATTGTAACTTCATTCAACATTCTCTTAATATTGGAGTGAACCCATTGGTGTAGACAACGTTCCCTCTAAGCTACGCGCCTGCGCAATTGCGCACTGCTAGCAAATTAATAGCGCACAAGGAAGCCTACGCAGCGCACAAAACCCCCCAACTAAAGATGAAAAAATGAGACAGAACTACGAGCTACATCTCTTTCTTCTTTTTTTCTGAAACAAATTGCTTCAAAGCGCTGCTTTGCATTTTGGCGCGTCACTGCCGCTGACGTCATAAATGAGTAGATGTTTTTGCTCCGCCCCCTTCTGCTCAGGAAGCTTGTGTGTTTGCTCAGACACATAAAAAATTAGAGGCCGTGTGCTAAGTTAGCAGAAAAAGCTCAGATAAAAATGTTGGAAAAGCGGTTCAAGGAAAGGCAACAAAAAACAAGCGTGAAAAGTTAAGCAAAGCCCGATGAACGTAGTAAACGACAGAATTGATCTAAATTGTGCCAAACTCCATACATTGAGTTTGAGTGTCTCTCAAAAAATTTCACGGCCATTAGGCGCACCGTACGAAAAGGCGCAGTCTCAGTCACACACCGCCTTACAACAACACACGCACGCATGCAAATGTGTGTATTAAAAAATAGATCGGGAGCAAAACTGAGTTTGGTTGTACTTTATTTAAGTTGTAACGATACTAAACAAGCACATTACCGGTAATAGTCTTTATTCAAATCCGTCAAAGTCCTCATCCTCTGTTTCGGAATCGAGCAGCTGCGCAAAATCCAACAGAGCACGTCCACTTCGCTCCTCGCTGTCAAAGTCACTGTCTGTACTGTGCGGCTCCTCAGAAAGGATACCAGCTTTTGCGAAAGCTCGGATAACAGTACCAGCAGACACGTTAGTCCAAGCATCTACAATCCATTGGCAAACTGTAGCGTAACTCGCCCGGCGCTGCCTTCCACCCTTCGTGAAACTGTGGTCTCCTTCGGTCATCCATCGCTCCCACGCCGCTCACACTTCACTCTTTAACGTTCACATGTGTTTTTTTTCAGGTCCGCCTCGCGGGCACCGCGTTTTCTTTTAGGTCCGTCTTTTCTCACACACAAGGCGCACCGCACGAAAAGGTGCACCGCTCATTTTGAAGAACATTTGAGACTTTTAGGTGCGCCTTATGGCCGTGAAATTACGATAAATGATTTAGCTCCGCCCCCTTCTGCTCAGGAAGCTTGTGTGTTTGCTCAGACACATAAAAAATTAGAGGGAACATTGGGTGTAGAGTGTATGTACCCACACGGCCGCGTCATTGTGCTTGTCTATGTGCTAAGTTAGCAGAAGAAGCTCAGATAAAAATGTCGGAAAAGCGGTTCAGCAACGACAGCAAAAAACAGCTTGAAAATATAAATAAAGCCAGATGAACGAAGTAAACGACAAAATTGATCTAAATTGTGCCAAACTCCATACATTGAGTTTGAATGTCTCTCTATGAGTAAAATCTATTATCAAATAATCGTTGAAAGCGTCGGAAGTTTATCCGACCTAATTACTAGATTCAAACATAAGAAAGACTGAAGATTACTGGAATAATCGTTAGCTTCAGTTCTAATACACACTGTCAGGATTCTCTCTCCTGCAGCCAGGGGGAGCCCTGAATGTTCCTCATCACCCTGACTAGGTTCACCTGAGATTAATTCCTGATTCCACACATCTGTGGACTCTGTGATCTGTTTAAGGGCAACCATCCCTTCCAGCCAGGTCACCCTGGTTGCCTGACCATGTTTGAACTCTGTTATTATTTGAACTTTTGAAATCCTGAATTAACCCTGTGCCCTTTGCTTTACAGATTTACTCAAATTGTTTTGATAAACCTTGTTTTGATGTCCTGCGATTGGGTCCACATCATTCCACATCCCAAAACCCTGACACACATTCACACACAAACTTAAAAAAACAAATCTAATTTCTCTGCTTTGATTTTGTGTCAAATTAGTCTTTAAATAATAAAAAACAACTTTACATTTTCTTCTTTTTAATTATGTTTTATCATGTGTTTATAGTTACTCATCATTTTTTTATATTCATTAGTTCTTCTTTGCTTCTATTTTCTCTGTTTATTTTGTTTCAGTTTAATTCCAAGTGTTTGTGCTGAAGGGGGGTTAATGGGATGATCTGAGGGGCACACTCATTTATTTTTTTCTCTCATTTAATTCTAAATTGGCTCCATGTTTTATCCACAAATGTAAATTATTAGAGATAAAGTTGCATGTTTGGTTTTTTTCAGGATAATGTTGGCTGGTGTTATTGGTGAAATGGGGAGGGGGGTTTAGAAATGCCCCTGAGCTGCTGCATTATTGCATAAAGCAGTTATCTGATGGATTGTGTGGAGGTATTTTTACATGTCGGTGCTTCGGGCTGGATAAACTCAGCATTGTCTCCTAAAGCTATCGTCATGGTGACACGGTGTGCCGCGGGTAGGGTGTGCTTTTAGGGAGGGGTGGTGGTGTTAACAATGACCCCCGAACTCATTTCCCTTATTCAAAAATAGAAAGAGTTAAAAAAAAAAACATGAAAGTGTCAGAGAAAGATTACTGTCATACTACTGTCACCGTGACGATGCCCTGCGGGCAGCTGTATGGGGGCGGGTTCGGTGGGGGTCGGATGGATGGATGGATGGTGGAGGGGTGGGCAGTTAAATGTCTCCCTACCTCCCCCTCACCTAGTGCTTTTCACCCTCTGGTGAGCGCTAAGCGGCCTAATCTGTGTGTGTGTGTGTGGAGACGTAAGAACATGGTTACAATCACTGTTTTTACAATCTGAACACTTTTAATCATTTAAACTCCTTTTAAATGATTGAAACAAATAATACCGCTGCACGGTGGTGCAGTGATTAGTGCTGAGGCCTCACAGCAAGAAGGTCAGGGTTTCGAGTCCTGAAGTAGGGTCTGAATCACTGGTCTTTATGTGTGGAGTTTGCATGTTCTCCCCATGTATCTGTGGGTTTTCTCTGGTTTCCACCCACCCTCCAAAAACATACATGTTGCCCCTCGGAATGAGTGTGTGCGTGTATGGTTGTGTGCGTGTGGACCCGCAACAGACTGGAGACCTGTTCAGGGTGTATCCTGCTTCTCCTCTGAAATCTACCGGGACAGGTGCCGGCACCCCCGCAAAGTCAGTACGGATAAACAGTTCAGAAGACGAAATGAAATTAACATAACAATACAGGGTTCAGTCTAGGCATGGGCAAACTATGGCCCGTGGGCCACATTCGGCCCGTTAAACGTTTTAATGTGGCCCGAAAAAAATTAAATAAATAAACAATGTTAAGGTTTTTATTTCCCCCGCAATTCTGATGTATCCTTACTAGATGGCGTACTCTAGATAATAATGACTTTGTTGCAAAAACAACAACACCGCTCCCATTAAAATGTGTATGTTTGTGTACGTTATCAAAATAGATCGTCAGGAAATTTCAAACCTACATTTTAAACTTAGCGCGTTAGATGCATGGTTTTTTAAGCGCTTGATTTTAACGTTTGTACACTGGATTACATGTGTGTAGTGACCCCAATGGCTTTCCATATCTAGCGCGCTTGTTTACTAAAGCATGCCATACCTCTCCTCTTGTTCTGACCTCTTGGTCAAGTGTTAGAACCCAATTTGGTCCGCGAATAAAAAAAAATGCCCACCCCTGGTTTAGTCGTTCTGACTGCATGTTTCTCTAAAACACACATTTATTCAAATTATTATTATTTTTTTTTTCAAAGATAACAAATGAAACGTATTATTTGTTCTGTGAACTCGCACAGTGCAACGAACAAGATGAAAAAAGTTCTGTTTCTGCTTTCTTCCTCCATGACACAGCAGAGCACAGTGATGTCATATGGAAACTGGAAATCTGAGTGTTTGATGGATAAATACCTAAACAGAAATCCATCGGTGCAAATCAATAACACTATACGATTCCCAATGTCTCTCAATGGTACGCTATCGGTTGTCGGGCCTTAATTTTAACAACACACCAACTAAATGCAAGCAACACGCCAACAACCAACATCAAAAACGCGTATACATCTTGCTAAAAACGGAACATAACAACACAATCTTGGTAACAACATGGATAGAACTCTGTAATTTATAGTGTTTACTAAGAAAAGTTTTTGATTCAGTAACAACAGAAACGGTGCATAGGAAAAAAGTTTTCATTACTTGTCTCCATATTTAAGGATCAACCCAAAAAATGGCCGTCATCCCCAGGAGAGTAATTGCAGTGAGCAAAGCCTGCCTCATTATTCATCCACTGCAAACACCTTATTGTTTCAAGACAGGCTCAGAAGATGGTGAACTGATGCTTGTTACTCCTTCAGTGGTTTAATCAGACACAGCCCTGCTCCTCGCCGTGTTGTTCTGTAAAATCAACTCATCTGGATGCCATCACGGGCATATGGACACCATATTGTGTCTGACAGAGGCGACCGGTGGCGTGTGGTTTTGCTCCGGTAAAGTGGGAGCTTTGGAAATGTTGTGAATTCAGCACTTTGCAAGTGTAGAGTGTTTGTCTGAGAGAGTCCCTGCGGGCCGCTCACCACTCACACCCTGGTATGTACACAGATTGTGCAGTCAGCCTTAAACAGTGACACATGCAGAGCACTCTCTGGTGATATATATGTATATACAGTGTCTCTATATATATATATATATATATGTATATATATATATACATATATATACTGTATATATTAAACAAGGGTAGATATAGATATTTGTGCACATACCGTAGCTTGCAGTGGTGGAACGTAACGAAGTAAATGTACTTCGTTACTGTACTTAAGTAGAAAAATTATGTATCTGTACTTTACTTAAGTAAAATTTAAGACCGGTACTTTTACTTTTACTTCACTACATTTTTAGAGCAAATATCTGTACTTTTACTTCGCTATTTTTTAAAAGTGTGTTTTACATTTTTTGTTACATTTTCGTTCAGGAATTTGAAAAATACACAGGTTTTTTTTTTTTAGCGCATCTTGAAGCCGCATCGCCAAAATCAAAAGGAAAAGTTGATCGGGAGAAGAAGTCATGAATCGAGAAACATTTTCCGCATTCATTCAAAAACCTAACATCAAATATAGTACAAATTAAAAAGAGTCAGAAGATCGTTGTTCGTTGTGTTTACTTCTAAATAAAAAGTTGAGCCATCGTTGCACAGAGCAGGGGCGGAGCTAGAATTTTCCAAAGGGGGGTGGAGCTTTGACAAAGCCAATATATAGTGACTGGGGGGGCTTCCCTTCCCCCCCAAAACATTTTAAAAAATAAGTGTCATTTTCCTCCATTTTGGTGCCCATTCACTGGCCCTTCTAGAGGATAGCTTGACTTGTCCCCTTTCCTTTTATTTGTTTTTTTTTTTTTTTTTTTGTGGACCAAAAGAGGTGGGAGAGGGGGGGTCACACCCCTGCAGAGTATTTATCCTGGTTACCATGGTGACACCCTATAGCACAAAAAATAACACTTGAATTATGATCGAATACTTTTACTTTTTACTTAAAAAGTAAAATTTACACCAACTACTTTTGTACTTTTACTTAAGTAGATTTTTTTATTGGTACTTTTACTTTTACTTAAGTAAATTTTTTGCCTAATTATCTGTACATTTACTTAAGTACAAAAAGTGAGTACTTCATCCACCACTGGTAGCTTGTGCACAAGGAGTACAGCATACAGTATGACCCCCGAAATGTGCAGAATCTGCACATCAAATGGTCGTGCATGCCATTGGCACATTAACACAAAAAAGGGCAAAAAAGAGATCAATTTTTCTGATTCTACAATCAGTAAAATCAGTGTCAGTGTTGTATAACTAAATACAATGTATCTGTTAGAAATCAACCCTCCTCTCCTTTTTGTCCAGCCTCCTGCCCAAACCCCTCCTCTCCGATTAACTTCACCTGGTTCCGATTATCACACCAAACCTAACTCTCATTTAATTTTTTTTTTTTTTTAATCTTTCTGTGCTTTATACATCCCTCAACGGGAACACGTCTGCGCAGCATTCCACCGCAGCAGGCTGCCAGATTGGCCCCAATGGTGGAGAAAAGGGGGGTTAGGTGTCTTCCCCTAGGACACCTAAACATAAGCTCATTGACCGGCTTCTCCGGTCAATGTACACAAACTCTTTCCTCCCTTTAAAAGTTGTCGGACTGTTTGCGATGTTTCCCCTCTCTCTCATGGTGTTGGACTTTGTCTTTTTGTGGAACCCAAGGCTTGCCTCTAACAAGGAACCCCCAAGCCTTGCTGGGTCCACCTTTCTGGTTTCCAATCACCATCATTGCCACTTTCTGGTGGCAATGATCCACCATCATCGCTGCTTTCTGGTGTCTATCTGCTAGCCACCTTCGTCGCCACCTTTGTCGCCACCTTTGTCGCCACCTTCGTCGCCACCTTCTGGTGTCTATCTGCCATCATTGCCACCTTATAATCTCTAGTCACTGCCAATTGGTCTCTTGTTTTGATCCCCCTCCTTTCAGGAACACTTCCTTCCTCCTAATCATGCCCTGTACCTTAATTTTACACATCTGGTCCCAATTGCCTTTCCCTGATGTCTCCACCTGTGTCTTGTCTTCCCCCTGGTTATTCAGCCCCTGGAGCCCATCACTCCATCACTGTTCTGCTCCACACTGCAGCCATGAGGGTGCCCCTCCACATCATCTGGACCCCTCCACATCCTCTTCAAGGCTACATGTGACTACCTTTAGTCCCTTACCCCTGATTATTTTTTTAATAAACTGACTATGCATCTGTATGCCATCTCTAGCCGCAATCATCGCCACCTTCTGCGTTCTAGACTCTATCATTTCTGGTCTTTATCCACCATCGTTGCCTACCAAGCCACCAACCAGCCAACCTCATCTCAACACTTCTTCTTTTTAAGTAACTGGTTTGAACAGTTAACTCTGCATTTGGATTCTTTCTCCCTGAGGTCAAACATGACAGTAAATAAAAGTGTTCAGAGACGTCTGAGAAGTGACTTTTTCCATATAAGTTAAAAATAAAATATGATGAATTAAACTTGTGGTAAAATAAATGAGAGATTAATATGACGCATTCCTGACACATCAAATAATTATGGTGCTCTCTCCATTCCTTTTCACATTGTACACTTCAGACTTCCAGCACAACTCCGATTCATGCCACCTACAGAAATTCTCTGATGACTCTGCAGTTGTAGGGTGTATAAATGGTGGGCAGGAGGAGGAGTACAGGAGAGTGGTGGATGGATTTGTGGTGTGGGCGGGAGAGAATCACTTGCTCCTCAATGTGGACAAGACCAGGGAGATGGTGATTGACTTCCGAACGAAGAGAACTGCCTTGCGGCCCCTCTACATTTTGGGTAGGGATGTGGAGGTGGTGGAGGAGTACAAATACCTGGGAGTGACTATCGACAGTAGACTGAACTGGAGGAGCAACAGTACTGCTGTGTACAAGAAGACCTGCAGCCTACTTTACTTTCTAAGGAAGCTGAGGTCCTGTGCGGCAAGATGCTGGAGACCTTCTACCAGTCTGTGGTGGCCAGCACCTTGTTCTTCTCTGTCATCTGCTGGGGGAGCAGCATCGCAGCCAGTGACACCAACAGACTGAATAAACTAATCAGACTGGCTGGCTCTGTCATTGGCAGCAAATGGGACTCACTTGAGGCAGTGGTAGAGAGGAGGTCACTGAACAAACTTTTATCCATCATGGACAATCATGACCATCCTCTCTACCCACTACTGGACGAACAATGGAGCTCCTTCTCCAAGAGGCTCAGACAGCTCCGCTCGAGAACATCTCGTTACCAAAGGTCTTTCTTTCCGTACGTGATCGGGCTCTACAACGACTCACTTAGCAGATAGGAAGTTGTTGCTGTGACACACAAATTTCCCCTGTGTGGGATCATTAAAGTATATTCTGATTCTGAATTAAGGAGGACCTGTTGAAGAATCTCTTATGACATCTGATCAAAGGTAATAAATATGAACCATTAATTTGCACTAATATCAATGTCTACTCAGGTGAGCACATACTTTTGGCAGCATGACGTGTGCAGAAGTGTGTGTTTTTGTAGTTAAATGTAGGCAAAAACACACACGCAGACGCCAGTGAGTTATTTTATTAAAGTCTACTCTGTTGTGTGAAAGTTCTACATCTGATTCAAATCAGAATGGATCAATTTCCCTAATCAGCTGTTTTGGCCCGGTCTAAATGGCTTCATTTCCTGACCGTGCTCCTTTTGAATTACTCTCAGCAGACCCTTCCAAACACTCCCACTGCCAGCATCGTCAGCCACTATAAATTTAGCTGCCTTGTCAAAAGTGGTGCTGTCCTAATCTGCATCACAGCCAAACTCTGGCCTGGAGGAAGCATCAGGCATGAAGGGAGAGACTGAAAAGAGAAGAATTTTATTTAAGAAACATTTTTTTTTCACTCAAACGACTAAATATGTAAAGTGAAAAAGATTGAACACAGATGTAAAAAGTCATCCTGCTGTAGTTTAACACCAAAGCTTCACAAAAATAGAAAAAAACTAAAGAAGGCCAGGACATCCCTGTGCTTAGACCCTCCTTCTTGGGGAGAAAACTCTTAAAAATCCAGTTAAAAAAAAAGGAGAAACCTTACAGACACCCTGTTGAAGTTGAGATCCTATCCCAGAATGGACAGGTGGAATGCCTAATCACATGCAATTACATGTGATTCTATATGTTTCACTTCCGATGCTTCAGCAGTTTATTTTAAAAACAGTCGTTCGTATACAGTATATTTGCAAAACAGAATCATCCATAAACAAACATGCCATGTCTCCCACATTGGGCGGAGACACCGCCACAATTAGGACCCATCTCACGCTCACCCGCTAAGGGTAATAAAACTCCTGCATAATGAACACTCTTGTGCATTCTATGAACATGATCCGGTATAATGAGGCTAAGCACATGGCATCTTCTGCTGCTGTGGATCTAAAAGCCGCTAGTAGCGATCTGCATGGTCTATCGCCAGTATTGTTTTTGGTGAACGTATGGAAGAAGTCGGACATCTGGGAACTTTGGTTATGTGACAGCTTATGTGTGTAAGCCCCAAAACAAAGCGTGAACGAGCAGTACAGGGGTGTATTCCTGGTGGTAATTCCTCTTCGTACTGATACATAACGCTAGGTGGAAGACGCACAATTTACCAGCTGCTTTCTCATGTTGTGAATGGTTTGTTTTACGCC
Source organism: Neostethus bicornis (assembly GCA_902685375.1). Lineage (NCBI taxonomy): Eukaryota > Metazoa > Chordata > Actinopteri > Atheriniformes > Phallostethidae > Neostethus > Neostethus bicornis. The sequence goes on from LR738548.1 coordinate 4,206,536, forward strand.
AACTGTAATGGCGGATGTTGTCAATTGTGGATGTGACATGATGTCATAGCCCATCCTCTTTTGGCCCCGCCTCAAAAGCCAAACACTTGGCATCACTGCATAAAAACCTTGGAAACTTTAAAAAATATATAAAAGATATCAAGATTTTTGAAAAGTCTGTTTTGAAAGTTCTCTTAAAAAGCAAATCAGCAAAAAAATACTGTTGAAAAAGGTTTTAAAGGGACAACACCATATTTCTATGACAACCCAGACGTTACTTGTTTGCTTAGCTGCTATGCTCTGTGACTGTCCAATCAGCTGTTAGAACCAGCAAGAAGCTCCATGGTGTGACGGATTTAAAATTTGTTCTGTTAAATAAAAAGTTTCTATTACCATTTACTTTTGGTAGAAAAAAAGCTGAAAAGATTTTGGCATCAGTTTGCTGTCCAGATATTTTTAGACTTGCAGAAAAGACTTTCTTCTTCTTTCAGCATTTCCCTTTAGGGATCACCACAGCAAGTCAGTTTCTTCCATCTAACCCTATCTGCTGCATCCTCTTCAGTCACACCAACTATCTTCATGTCTTCCTTCACTGTATCCATGAACCTCCTCTTTGGTCTTCCTCTAGTCCTCTTTCCTGGTGGTTCTAAACCCAGCATCCTTCTTCTGATGTACTCTCTCTCTCTCCTCTGTACATGTCCAAACCATCTCAGTCTGACCTCTCTGACTTTAAAACCTCTAACATCTGCTGTTCCTCTGATCCTGTCCATCCTGGTCACTCCCAGAGAGATCCTCAGCATCTTCATCTCTGCTACCTCCATCTCTGCTTCCTGTCTTTTTCCCAGTGACACTGTCTCTAGACCAATCAGCATGGCCGCTCTCACCTTTCATTTTAGCTGAAACTCTTCTATCACACATCACACTTGATACTCTTCTCCAGCTGTTCCAGCCTGCCTGCACACGCTTCTTCACCTCTTTTCCACACTCTCCATTGCTCGAAAGACTTAGAAGGCATTGAAATTCAGACACTGATAAACACATAGATACAGTGGTGGTCAAAAGTTTACATACACTTGTAAAGAACATAATGTCATGGCTGTCTTGAGTTTCCAGTTATTTCAACAACTCTGATTTTTCTCTGATATAGTGATTGGAACAGATCCTTCTTTGTCACAAAAAACATTCATGAAGTTTGATTCTTTTATGACTTTATTATGGGTAAACTGAAAATGTGACGAAATCAGCTGGGTCAAAAATATACATACAGCAATGCTAATATTTGGTTACATGTCCTTTGGCCATTTTTACTTCAATTAGGCGCTTTTGGTAGCCATCCACAAGCTTCTGGCAAGTTTCTGGTTGAATCTTTGACCACTCCTCTTGACAGAATTGGTGCAGTTCAGTTAAATTTGTTGGCTTTCTGACATGGACTTGTTTCTTCAGCATTATCCACATGTTCTCAATGGGATTTAAGTCAGGACTTTGGGAAGGCCATTCTAAAACCTTAATTCTAGCCTGATTTAGCCATTCCATTACCACTTTTGATGTGTGTTTGGGGTCATTGTCCTGTTGGAACACCCAACTGCGCCCAAGACCCAACCTTCGGGCTGATGACTTCAGGTTTTCTTGAAGAATTTGAAGGTAATCCTCCTTCTTCATTGTTCCATTGACTCTCTGTAAAGCACCAGTTCCATTGGCAGCAAAACAGGCCCACAGTGCTTGATGGTAGACATGGTGTTCTTGGGGTTAAAGGCCTCACCTTTTCTCCTCCAAACATATTGCTGGGCATTGTGGCCAAACAGCTCAATTTTTGTTTCATCTGACCACAGAACTTTTCCCCAGAAGGTCTTATCTTTGTCCATGTGATCAGCAGCAAACTTTAGTCGAGCCTTAAGGTGCCGCTTTTGGAGCAAGGGCTTCCTTCTTGCACGGCAACCTCTCAGTCCATGGCGATGCAAAACACGCTTGACTGTGGACACTGACACCTGTGTTCCAGCAGCTTCTAATTCTTGGCAGATCTGCTTTTTGGTGCTCCTGGGTTGACTCTTCACCCTCCTGACCAGTTTTCTCTCAGCAGCAGGTGACAGCTTGCGTTTTCTTTCTGATCGTGGCAGTGACAAAACAGTACCATGCACTTTATACTTACAAACAATTGTTTGCACTGTTGCTCTTGGAACCTGCAGCTGCTTTGAAATGGCTCCAAGTGACTTTCCTGACTTGTTCAAGTCAATGATTCTCTTTTTCAAATCTGTGCTGAGCTCCTTTGACTTTCCCATTGTAGCGTTTGTGGGTGTTTTTATCCAATGAGCCCTTTTTAAATGGCTTCAGAGAAGTCACCAGCTGTAGTCACTCATAATCACAAGAAGTTAAGAGGTCATGCTATGAAGCTCATGTCATTGACACAACTTTCTAAGTCTCCAAAATTGCTCATTCATGTTGCTGTATGTATATTTTTGACCCAGCTGATTTCGTCACATTTTCAGTTTACCCATAATAAAGTCATAAAAGAATCAAACTTCATGAATGTTTTTTGTGACAAAGAAGGATCTGTTCCAATCACTATATCAGAGAAAAATCAGAGTTGTTGAAATAACTGGAAACTCAAGACAGCCATGACATTATGTTCTTTACAAGTGTATGTAAACTTTTGACCACCACTGTACATGCTTTTATATTTTCACGCTCATCAACACATTGTTTATATTAATATACATCAATGTCCATTTGTAACTTTAACATCATTATACCATATTTGTTGTAAAAGTTTGTGATTTATTGAAACTCTCCAAACAGTGTAAGTTTAAATACTAGAGTTGAGTAACAGAGACATCAGAGGGATCTGTGCAGAGAATATGGGTTGTATTATAATAGGAAGTCCAGGGAGAGGTGAGTAGCATGTGGGTTAAATTATTCTGTAAGTGGGGACCACTGGAGTGTATATGGGTCACATTATACGCTATAAATGTAGAGTGGGGAACATTATGTGTCCTATCTCACTTCTAAATCCAGTCAAAATTCATACTTTGGTGATTTCTCTGCTCTCTATTCTTGCTGCTGATCCTTTTTATGTAAATATATACACCATCTTTCACATATACCGTGATGGAAATCCACACAGTCCACCAAACAGGAAGGTCATTGAAAAAAAAGAAATGTCTCACATGTCTGTGATGTTACTTAGACATACACACTGTGCTATTTCAGAAGTAGCTCATCCGCACTCCGGAGGCCTTAAAGCCCTCAGATATATAATTTTCTTCAAATGCACCTTTTTTTCCTGCAAGTTTGTGTGTGTCTTTAGTGCCCTTTTCTGTCTGAACCGCCAACTGATTCTGTCCCATCTCTCACAAATGACACAGTGGCTGGGCTGCAGAGCGACAATTTGTCACCGTATGCATGAGTAAGCAACAGAATCACCAGATTCTCCATCTATTACCTCGACTGGACAGTGGGAGCTGAGGGAAAACAGTGTGTGTCTGTGAGTGTGTGTGTTTGTGTGTACTCTAGCCTTTTAGAAAACAGTTTTAGATGCTTGAACATCTCTATAACATGAGAACGTGTCGGTTCTTTACTCATGGTTTGAGGTTTTGGAGAAACTGAAAAGTAAATTGGTTTCGAACTCAATCAGGAAAACAGATATTCCAGACAGGGAGCTCTATTAGACCAATGGCTATTTGATTTTTTTTAAATAAACAACACAGTTACTGTATGTGCCATACGTGTACCCTTACCATGTTGAAACACTAACACAAAGGCAGTGTTGCACATCTCACTCAAATAGTCACTTTGCAACTTTTGGTTTGTCTCCTGCAGCGCTTATCCTTAACAAGGTTGCAGGGGTGCTAGAGCCTATCCCAACTAATTTCAGGCAAGAGGCAGGATACACCCTGAAGAGGTTGCCAGTCTGCAGCGGGGCCACACACACACACTCATTTACAGTGGTGGAACGTAACAAAGTAAATGTACTTCGTTACTGTACTTAAGTAAAAAAATTGTGTATCTGTACTTTACTTAAGTAAAATTTAAGACCGGTACTTTTACTTTTACTTCACTACATTTTTAGAGCAAATATCTGTACTTTTACTTCGCTACTTTTTAAAAGTGTGTTTTACATTTTTCGTTACATTTTCGTTCAGGAATTTGAAAAATACACAGGTTTTTTTTCGCGCATTTTAAAGCCGCATCGCCAAAATCAAAAGGAAAAGTTGATCGGGAGAAGAAGTCATGAATCGAGAAACATTTTCCACATTCATTCAGCTCCAAAAAACTAACATCAAATATAGTACAAATTAAAAAGAGTCAGAAGATCGTTGTTCGTTGTGTTTACTTCTAAATAAAAAGTTGAGCCATCATTACACAGAGCAGGGGCGGATCTAGAATTTTCCAAAGGGGGCGGGGCTTTGACAAAGCCAATATATAGTGACTGGGGGCCTCCCCCTAAAACATTTTAAAAAATAAGTGTCATTTTCCTCCATTTTGGTGCCCATTCACTGGCCCTTCTAAAAGGATAGCTTGACTTGTTTCCTTTCCTTTTATTTTGTTTATTTATTTTTTTTGTGGACCAAAAGAGGCGGGAGAGGGGGGTCACACCCCTGCAGAGTATTTATCCTGGTTACCATGGCGACACCCTATAGCACAAAAAATAACATTTGAATTATGATTGAATACTTTTACTTTTTACTTAAAAAGTAAAATTTACACCAACTACTTTTGTACTTTTACTTAAGTAGATTTTTTTATTGGTACTTTTACTTTTACTTAAGTAAATTTTTTGTCTAATTATCTGTACTTTTACTTAAGTACAAAAAGTGAGTACTTCATCCACCACTGCTTATTTCTAGGGATTATTTGCTAGCAGCAAAATAACCTAACATGCATGTGTTGTGATGTTGGGATGTGGAAGGAGGAGGAACCAAATGCAGGACAATGAAACAAGATTTACTGACCAAAGGTCCAGTAAGGCTGTGAGGCAGTGGATCAAAAGCTCAAACATTATAACAGTTTAAAAACGTAACTCATGGTCATGCAGCCAGGACGACCTGGCTTGAAGGGATGGCGTAGTAATGGCGATGACCCGATAAAGAGGTCTGGGATGATTGCCTTTAAATAGGCAGCAGGATTCACAGGTGTGTGGCATCAGGACAACAACTGCAGGTGTTTGAAATCTGGGAGAAGGAGGAAGGTCCAGGTCTCCCTCTGGTGGCAGGGGAGGAGATCATGACAGCATGTTTTTGGAGGGTGGGAGGACACCGTGGTACCCACACATACATGGGGAGAACATGCAAACTTCAAACAGAAAGGCTGGTGTCCCGTCCCTGTCCCACACGGGACTCTAACCCTGACCTTACTGATGTGAGGACACTGTGCTAACTACCGCCCCACCGTGCCGCCCCACTTTGCCACATTCCTCTATAATAAGGAGCATTTTAAACAGGTGTTTGGAAAGTTTATTGATGTTTACGCTCTTAAAAGCCACCAGGCTCTGTTTACTTTTATTGTGAAAAAAACGGACACAGTTTGGATATTTTTGCTTCCGGCTGACTGACTGAGATCCTTGGCAGCCCATTCCCTTTACACTGCAGCAGGAAAGGAAAAGCAAAGAGGGAGAGATTTCTCGTCTTTTTTAGCCAGATTAAAACAAAGCCGAGCCTTTTGTTTTCTTGGTTCTTTTTTAGAATAATTCCATGTGCAACTAAACATGTGAACTGCTTTGTGTTGTTCTCAAATTTCTTTTTAAAAGTTCGTAGAACAGTGATTTCCAGGGTTCTAAAGAGAGGGTCCAAATTTACAATCTTAATTTTGAAGTTATTATTTAAATATTAGTAGAGGTAAATTTTTGACAATGTGAAAGAAACTTTTGACCAAAAATCCCCACGTCCACAGTGTTTTAGTTCACACACTTGTATTTGCAGCCTTAGATGAGGTTTTGTCTGATGAAGTGCAGACAGTGTGCGGGGTGATTTTCCAGCCATGTGATGGAAGGAAATAAATTTCTGTGCGTGCCAAATCTTTCCACCTATGAGCCATTTGGAGTCCTAACGCTGTCCTCTATGCAAACTAGCTACATGCTAAATTCTCTTCTTGTTTCTTTCCAGGCAGTAGATTTGGAATGAGGATATGTTTGGTGGAACGCTGCACTCCAGCTTCCAGTCACTTTTTTTTCTACCATATGTGCACAAATACAACTAATCTTTCTGCTGCTTCAGACTGTTGGCTGCAATTAACATCGCACAATAGTTGGCTCTAACAATACCAGCAAGTTTTTTTTACATTTCCTTCATCTTAGAACTTCTTTCTCTTCTGTTTTAGCAGGACTTAAAGTAAAACAATTTAAAACTAGAAAATCACAGAGAGCGCAGACCTCCAACAGTTCTTCCTGCCAGCCATTAAGTACAGATTACCAACCTGATCGGGTATCCAGTCTGTCTAAGGATCACATAGAGGGATTGACAACCAACCAACCAACCAACCAACCAACCAACCCCTATTGTCAACTTGACCTAATCAGTCCATTGTGAATATTTTTAGTGGTGAAAAAAATTGCAACTATTTTATTTTCTTTTGTTCATGCAGCCAAAAATAAGGAAAAGATTAAGTTTAAAAAGCTGATAATGTTGTGCAGAGGTGTGGTAGAATCCAAGCTCGGAACACAAGATGAAAAGAAAAAAAATAAAAATGTATTTGTAATTAGGTAAAAACAGATTTTTGATGACCGAAAGAATGAGATCGCGGGTACAAGCGACCAAAATGAGCTTCCTCCGCAGGGTGGCTGGGCTCTCACTCAGGTATCGGGTGAGGAGCTCTGCCATCCGGGAGGAGCTCGGTGTCGAGCCGCTCCTCCTCCAGGCCGAGAGGAGCCAGATGGGGTGGTTCGGGCATCTGGTCAGGATGCCCCCCGAGCGCCTCGTGGGCGAGGTGTTTCGGGCACGTCCCACCGGGAGGAGACCAAGGGGCAGACCCCGGACCCGCTGGAGAGACTATGTCTCACAGCTGGCTGGGGAACGACTTGGGATCCTTCCAGGTGAGCTAGAGGATGCAGCCGGGGTGAGAGAAGCCTGGGCTGCCCGTTGGAGGCTGTTGCCCCCGCGACCCGACCCAGGAACAAGCGGAAGATGACGGAACGGTACAGATTTTTCTAAACAGGTTGTTCGAGGCAGGCGGGTTATCCAAGGCAGGCGGGTTTCTTGAACAAAGGAAACAAAACATAAAACCAAAAGCAAAAAAATGGGCACAGATCTACTAAAGGCTTCTCGCTACTGCATGGAACTCAACAATCTGGCACAGGCTGGAGGTGGAGGATGGCTTATGTGGCTTGCTGATTGCTGATCAGGTGGTGAGCAGGTTGCCACGGAGACAGATACCCTCTCAAGAGCAGGAGCAGCGATCACAACAGAAAAATCCTAAATAGATTCTTGAAGACAGTCCTGGACCCAAACGGTGACCCTTGATCATCCCTAAAATGTACTCACTGTGCAGTGATGTCACACAGAGTTGTGTTTAGAGAAACTTTGTTTATTTAAGCGTCGGGCTTAAGGCTCGGAGAATAAATCGGTTGATAAAATAAGTTCCTATTGGTTTAAACATCAGAGACTGAAACCAAACTCAGTTCACTGCTGAATGCTTGCTTTTATTTACAATCTAAACCAATCCTGTCCTTCACAGAAAACATTCTAATTTTCTTGAAAGTGAAGCGATGAGGTTGTGTTTGTGTTCGTAAAGTGAGAACGAAACAAAAAGATCAAAACCTTTTGCCTCCATGACATGTTGGAATAGAGAAGTACGATCTCTGTGGAGGTTCATGCGTATGGATGAGTTTGTGTGTTTTTCAACTCAAAGACTTTTTGACTCCTGCTTTGCTCTCTACCACCTCGTTCACATTCTGCTAGACGAATGTGTACATTTAGTGTGTGTGAAAGTTGATCCCAGACCTCCAAAAGTTACCAGATACATTTTATACATCCATTTTCTTTGAGCCAGACAGTGTGTGTGTGTTGGAGGGTCTTCAGGGGGGCTGTAAGAGAGATTATCAGAGTTGCAGCCAAGTTTAGTAGTTTTATAGAACATGAGAGAGGCTGAGTGGTCCCACACCGGCCGTAAAAGTTCACAGCTGAACTCTGAAGTTGTCTAACAACACCAGAGAACTTCACCTGCACCTGTTCTAGAACCATGAACCAGAGACTGTGCCACTTCTCTACATGGAGTACATTATCCGACTTGATCGGTTCTGCAGTCCTCGAGCTAGATTAATTTATTCTTTTGAGGCCCCCTTTTTTAAGTGTCTACAAATCTGGACTTAATTTAAATCTGCTTTAACCTCATTGGGATGAAAAACAAGAAACAGAACATCAGAATAAGCCCTTTACCTTAAGCCGTTACTTTATACGGTCAGTTGCAATAAAGGGATCTTATGGTGAATTTCAATCCACATTTTCCACATTGGCTGTAAATAAATCTCTAACATGTGTTAGGTTTGTAAAGTTAGACAATCATCAGGAGCACCTGATAAAACAGTTAACCATATTAAGCAGCTGAAAAAGGCCAACAATTACTTACATTAAGACGGACGCGTAGAACAATGATCGTTACTTTTGCCTGATGCACAATTAAGCGTTGGCCGGTGACCCAATGGTTTGAAGTTCAAACCAACTATAGACATTTCAGAACTGTGAGGTTGATTGGGGTATTTTTGAAAATTAGAGCAAGCATGGGCAAACCACGGCCCGCGGGCCACATGCGGCTCGTTAAACGTTTAATTCCGGCCAGCCGAACTTGAAAAAATTAAATAAATAAACCTTGTTAGTTTTATTTCCCTGCAATTCTGATGTTGTCTCACTAGATGGCGCATTGTATGATATGGAAAGCAATCGGGCCCAATACACGCACGTAAACAAGCATGTTAGATGTTAAAACAAGCAAAATATTACATCAAATGCTTAGATTTCAAACCAAGCGCCGCTAGATTTGAAATTTAACACTCTTGTTGTAACATTTAGCGCTTGTTTAAAATCTAGTGCACCATTCTATCAGTCAAGTCTGGCGTTTACCAAAGCATGCCATCCATCTGATCCTGTTCCGACCCCTTGGTCAAATATTAGAACTCAATGTGGCCCGTGAACCAAAAAGTTTGCCCACCTCTGGTGTAGAGGGATCTGTAACTAAAGCTCAGTTGGGCGCCCTGTTCATCTGAACTTTGTCAAGTTTGGGCTAACTCTTACAAAGCAAAAATTGAACAAGCAACTCTTCATAATACCGCATGCAATACACAACAAAGGATTGCAAACAAAGAGAATTGCATTGTGCTAGTATTCAGTCACTATTACAGCTGTCAACCATTGGGCGATAATTTAAGGCTCCTGCCAACTGACGTGTTAATACACCCAAAGAGCATTAGGGGATTTTTAACCTGTTGGCGGTAACATCAGTATAGATAACACCTGCGACAAATCTCTGGTGCAATACCGCTGTGATTGCTGAGAGTCTACGTCGTTTTAAGACCTGCATAGATCTTTAGCTCAGCATGCGTTTTGGTTCCGCTCACGTGTCTTAATCACGCCATGCAAACACCTTAGACTTAGAAAAACCTCCGCAACTCAACTTTAGCAGTGTGGATCACACCTGTGACAAATCACAGGTGTGGGCTAACTTGTCTCCATCTTGCCCCAACCAAATGGCGTGCTGCACGTGCAATGGTAATCAAGTAGACCAGTGTCGCCTGTCATTATTATTGTAAAATAGGAAGTGGACGCCATTTTGCAGTCATGACCGTGTCACTCTCTAGTAAAAAATTGTGGGAGCCACACTGATTTGTGGAAATTAATGAAATAATTTGACCTTAAAGTAGTGACAAACGGAACCTAGCACATCATCGGAATCAACCTCAGCAACCTGGGTGATTCCAAGTGATTCCTAACTGAGCGTGTGTGTGTTTTCTAATTGTTTCTTCGCTGCTTCAAATGCTTCATTTCTCTGACCTCAGTATACTTCAGTTTCTGTCCACAAGGGGCGTCTTTTCCCCACATCTTGAGATTTGTTTTTGGCAGCTTCTGACTTTCTTTTGTAAATCGTTCAGTTTGCATAGAACTCGGCATGTGCTCGAATTTGGGCGTATTCACAATAAGGCTCCTGGTTTCCGGTCTTGGCCCAATAAAACATGCAGTCTGTGGATCGGTCTGTGGATCAGTCTGTGGATCGGTCTGTGGATCAGTCTGTGGATCGGTCTGTGGATCAGTCTGTGGATCAGTTTGTGGATCAGTTTGTGGATCAGTCTGTGGATCTATCAGTGGATCAGTCTGTGGATCAGTCTGTGGTTCAGTCTGTGGATCAGTCTGTGGATCAGTCTGTGGTTCAGTCTGTGGATCGGTCTGTGGATCGGTCTGTGGATCAGTCTGTGGATCAGTCTGTGGATCAGTCTGTGGATCAGTTTGTGGATCAGTCTGTGGATCAGTCTGTGGATCTATCAGTGGATCAGTTTGTGGATCAGTCTGTGGATCTATCAGTGGATCAGTCTGTGGATCAGTCTGTGGATCAGTTTGTGGATCAGTCTGTGGATCTATCAGTGGATCAGTCTGTGGATCAGTCTGTGGTTCAGTCTGTGGATCAGTCTGTGGATCTATCAGTGGATCAGTCTGTGGATCAGTCTGTGGATCAGTTTGTGGATCAGTCTGTGGATCTATCAGTGGATCAGTCTGTGGATCAGTCTGTGGATCGGTCTGTGGATCAGTCTGTGGATCAGTCTGTGGATCAGTTTGTGGATCAGTTTGTGGATCTATCAGTGGATCAGTCTGTGGATCAGTCTGTGGATCAGTCTGTGGTTCAGTCTGTGGATCGGTCTGTGGATCAGTCTGTGGATCAGTCTGTGGATCAGTCTGTGGATCAGTTTGTGGATCAGTTTGTGGATCTATCAGTGGATCAGTCTGTGGTTCAGTCTGTGGATCGGTCTGTGGATCAGTCTGTGGATCAGTCTGTGGATCAGTTTGTGGATCAGTTTGTGGATCAGTTTGTGGATCTATCAGTGGATCAGTCTGTGGTTCAGTTTGTGGATCAGTTTGTGGATCAGTCTGTGGATCAGTCTGTGGATCTATCAGTGGATCAGTCTGTGGATCAGTCTGTGGATCTATCAGTGGATCAGTCTGTGGATCAGTCTGTGGATCTATCAGTGGATCAGTCTGTGGATCAGTCTGTGGATCAGTCTGTGGATCAGTTTGTGGATCAGTTTGTGGATCTATCAGTGGATCAGTCTGTGGTTCAGTCTGTGGATCGGTCTGTGGATCAGTCTGTGGATCTATCAGTGGATCAGTCTGTGGATCAGTCTGTGGATCTATCAGTGGATCAGTCTGTGGATCAGTCTGTGGATCTATCAGTGGATCAGTCTGTGGATCAGTCTGTGGATCTATCAGTGGATCAGTCTGTGGATCAGTCTGTGGATCTATCAGTGGATCAGTCTGTGGATCAGTCTGTGGATCAGTCTGTGGATCAGTTTGTGGATCAGTTTGTGGATCTATCAGTGGATCAGTCTGTGGTTCAGTCTGTGGATCGGTCTGTGGATCAGTCTGTGGATCAGTCTGTGGATCAGTTTGTGGATCAGTTTGTGGATCAGTTTGTGGATCTATCAGTGGATCAGTCTGTGGTTCAGTTTGTGGATCTATCAGTGGATCAGTCTGTGGTTCAGTCTGTGGATCGGTCTGTGGATCAGTCTGTGGATCTATCAGTGGATCAGTCTGTGGATCAGTCTGTGGGGTTGGCCCTGCAAAGTTAGCTGAGATAAAAGCTTGCAAACCCCGACGAGTAGATGTAAGAGCCAAAGTTTACACTCTTGCACCTACAGTAATACAGAAACAAAGATTTCCTTTGACACACACACACACACACACACACACACACACACACACACACACACACACACACACACACACACACACACACACACACACACACACACACACACACACACACACACACATTGCTGGTGTGAATGCCCCTTGGCCACAGGCTCAGTTTTCACAGTAAGCTAACCTTGATCAATAACCTGCTATGGACCGAAGCGAAATCCACTGTTCTCACCACTGCTAGATTTCAATATCACGCCTGTTTGAACGCTCTAGCCGAGGGCCAACTGTGTGTGCGTGTGAGCGTGTACATCTGATGCATGAATTTGCAGGCCTCTGAGCATGTGTGTGTTTGTGCTGCAAGACATCTGTGCATGTAGTATGTGTGTGTGAAGCCTCAGGGCCTGCTGTGAATGGTGCTAACCGGCCCTCTGAACTCTTCCTTGTGAAGAGAAAGCGAAAGCCACCGGGCATGTACAGAGGACAGCGTGCCATTTACCTGGGTTTTAAAACTGGCAACACACACACAGAAACACACACACAGACTGCAGGATTCTCCTGCTTTCGCCTGAAACGCAGAAGCGCACCTTTGCTCCTTCGCCTCAAACACAAACATGCTTCAAAAGTTTCTTTCTTTCATTTTTTTTTCTCTTTATTTTTGGAAGCGATGCAGCTCGCACAGTCTGCGTTTAACAACTCATCTGCCCTTTTACCCGCTTCCTGCTTCGGCAAAAAGGCCCCAGTGTGCATCCAGTGGCGAGGCAACCTTTGGGCTCTCTGAGGTGTCTCCACGTACACAAGACCCAGATGAAAAAAATGAGACAAACAACAGCTGGAAGGATGAAACAAGGTGTGCAGCAGTAATGAGTGTGTTTGTGTGTGTGTGTGTGTGTGTGCTCTCATCTTTACAAAGGAGGATGAAATAATCGGCTTCATCTGAACCGGTATGTGTGGGTTCATTTGTCTTTATGCACCTGACTGTGTGTGTGTGTGTGTGTGTGTGAATCGGTGGTGAATACTGCTGACCCAGATGTGTTAACTGGGTCATGGGAACACCACCTCCCACACACGGGGGGTTAGGGATAGGCAGAAGTGTTGCACACTGTCTGGGAGTGTGTGTGTGTGTAGATGGGGTTAGGACACAGGGGCAATGCCCTGATTATACTCAGATTAGTTTAGGGAATATGTTGCCCCTCCTCTTGAGCTTAACCCCCGTCATCTCTTTATCTTAATGGTTATTTTTCTCTTCTTTCACCTCCGTGTCCTTTTCTAACACTTCAAGGAAAACTTGAACTTGGATTTTTTATTAACTTTCAGGGACTTTTTAGCTACATTTAGCTTCGTTTTATATCAAAATATTTTTACATTTTTATCTTATGATATTTTTTTGTGGTTAAAAGCTCTCCAATAAGAGAAGGCTCGTATCCATGGTTGTGCAAAACTATTTTAAACGTATTACCTCTCAAAACAAATCAGAAATTTTAATTAAACTGCCCACAATTACTCAGTACCAGCTATAGATAAGCTCATCGTTTTTCAGTCATGCTAGTAAAGGTCACAAATTTTTGTTAACGCAACCTTTTCCAAATCATGGAAGAATTTTAGATCAAATTGCCCACAGTTATTTAGTACCTACTGTTCTGTAGTTCCATCTTCTTCCACTTATCCAGGGCTCGGTCAGGGGTGAGAAGGGGTGAGGGGTTAACAGCCTCAGATGTGAAGCCCAGGCTTCAGCCAGACTATAGACAGACTACGTCTTGTCCAGCTGCGAGACAGTCTCTCCAGCAGATCTGGGGGTTATCTCTGGGTCTCCTCTTGGCGGGACATGCCCGAAACATCTCACTAGCGAGGCGCTCCACCATGGTGGAGAGTGAAGTGAAGTAACTCTTTCCTCCGCTTTTGTGTTCCTCCAACACACAGGAGCCGAGCTGGGTAGAAATAAGAATGCCCATCCCAGCTCGGCGCCTTCCACTGTGGGAAACTCCAGAATGGAACAGGGTCCAGTCTCTGTCAAGAGGCCTGGTTCCAGAGCCCAAGCTGTGCGTCGAGGCGAGTCCTACAATATCTAGTCAGAACCGCTCGGCTTCACACACCAGCTCTCAGAATGTGTTTTATCTTATATACCGTATTTTTATGACCAAAATGTGCACCATATTAAAAGGTGCAGTCCCGGTTTCATGTGCTCTTGATTTAACACACATAAGGCTCACCTGATGATAGACCGCGGGTTTTACATACATTTCCTCTACTACGTACGTCCGCCTTACAACAACACACACACAATCAGACAAGTGTATGTATTTAAAAATAGATCAGGAGTAAAACTGAGTTTGGTTGGTTTTATTTAAATATTAGTTACAGTCGTCATAAAGTTAATTATCAAATCCATCCAAGTCCTCATCCTCTGTTTCAGAATCTAACGGCTGCGCTAAATCCAACATAGCAGGTTCACTTTCCTCGGTGTCAGAGTCACTTTCTGAACCGTGCAGCTCCTCGGAAATGATGCCTGCTTTTACTAAAGCTCGGACAACAGTGCCAGCAGACATGTTAGTCCAGGCATCTACCATCCACTGGCAAACTGTGTGAAGCTGTGGTCTCCTCTGGTCATCCATCGCTCCCACGCCGCTCACAGCCTTACTTTGAACGGCCGGTTCACGCCGATGTCCAGCGGTTGGAGTTCTTTTGTCAGACCTCCTGGAATCACAGTAAGCGTAGCGTTCATCAGCTTCACTTGTTTTTTCACGTCGGCGATGAGATGAGTACGCATAGAGTCAAAAATTAGAAGCACATATAGGGAGCACTACACGATAGGGCACACCGCTCATTTTGAAGAAAATCTAAGACTTTTATATGCGCCTTATGGTCGTGAAAATATGGTAATAACAACATCCCAGCTCATTCTGTTGCATACGTTTTAACGTAAAGTTCTACTGAACTTGTCATCGTGTCTGAAACTGACGTCACGGTTTACTTCTGTGTGTCTAGAATCAGATTAAAGGTAAAGTTTGTGATATAACTTTCAAACAGATGAATTTGTTGCTTAATGCTTTCCGTTACTATGGTGACTGATATCTAATTAATATCTAGTTCTGCATCTGGTTAAAAAGCTGCCACGAGGAAATGGCCAATGAGAGAACCCCACAGTGAAGAAACAATTCAAAGAAATACCAAAGCAAACATGTAAAATAGAGAAATGAAGATTTTCCAGCTCATTTTATGAACAGCTCAATAAATCCTAGAGGGGGTAAAAGGAAGTTGTATTGAACATGGGGTCACCACATCAGGATCATGTCGTAGGTTCTATCTGTAGGTAGATGTTGAAATGGAACGATGAATCTTGACAGAAAGATGGAAGACTATACACGTGTTCATGGTGTAATATCCCTTTAATCCAATCTAGAATGTACATAATGGACTCAGAACATCTGCTAAGAGCTATTTTACAAACTAGACCTGCAGACACGATGCTCAGACCCCACAAACGACCTGTATCTTAAAAACCAAAGTAAAATGGAACCAATGACTTACAAAAAAAACAGATAACACTTACATATTGACGCATATCTGGGACGTTAACCAACCCGCAAAGGCAGAGCCTGGTTTAATGTCTGTACAAGTAAGAGACAGGGATGCCTGAACAGGTCACCAGTCCATTACAAGAACCACAGATAAGCGCAGAACCAGTAACACACAGAGGGAATTCCAAGTTAAAACAACCAGAACCAGTTTCCTTCTCATCTCTTAATGGATCAGTCCATTATTAGTAACCGTAGCCCTGAACATTAGGACATGATATCTTTATGCATGAAAAACATAAATATGGCACAAGCAGCCGAAATGAGCTTCCTCCACAGGGTGGCTGGGCTCTCACTCAGAGATCGGGTGAGGAGCTCTGCCATCCGGGAGGAGCTCGGTGTCGAGCCGCTCCTCCTCCAGGTCGAGAGGAGCCAGATGGGGGGGTTCGGGCATCTGGTCAGGATGCCCTCCGAGCGCCTCATCGGTGAGATGTTTCGGGCACGTCCCACCGAGAGGAGACCAAAAGGCAGACCCCGGACCCGATGGAGAGACGATGTCTCACAGCTGGCCGGGGAATGACTTGGGATCCATCCAGGTGAGCTGGAGGAGGCAGCTTGGGTGAGAGAAGCCTGGGCTTCCCGCTTGAGGCTGTTACCCCCGTGACCCGACCCCGGATGAGCAGAAGACGATGGAACGAACCGAACAGAAACATAAAAATCTTCTAGTGATGGTGCCTCAGCAACTCAATGAATACAAAGGAAACATTTAAAGCCTCATTGATATTTTCTGGATTCTTCTGGATCTCTAACCAATAGAAATACGTACTGGTCAATAACACAAGGACATCAAAGTGAATGACAAGGTGAGGGCCAATAATTTTTGCTTTTGGAGTATTGAGGAAACAATTAGAAAGTATGTATAAAGGCTACAATAAAAATTGCACCACATCATGGAAAAGGTTAGCAATTAAGAAATCACTACATTGGAACTGTTTTGAAACTATGTGGCTAGTATGTGTTGACGTTACTTTAAGGTCAGGTAACTTATCTTTTATTTTACTGACAGATCAGTGTGTGTCAATATCAGAGTTACCATGGTGACAGGGCCCCACTTTCTTTCCCTCGTGGACAACTCCACCACAGCTGCACAATAGCGACACCTGTCCACTGTTCATGGCATCGTCAGCTCAAATGAGGACCATTGCAAATGCATTACGCCTTTTGCATTTGGAGTTCTAAAGGCGTGATTAGGGCTGAACAGATTTCAAGTTCGTTTACACCTGAGATTTGTCGCAGCTGTGAGTCACGAATCACAAGTCGTGTAAAGAGAGTTCTGGTGGTTTTGTTCCAACGAGGAACGCTTGTTCAGCTAAAGATCTATGCATATCTTAGTAAATGAGGCCCAAGAACCATTACGCCAGAGGTGTCATAATCCGATCCTTGAGGGCCGGTGTCCTGAAGGTTTTCCGTATGTTCTTACATCTACACACTTGATCCAGTTAATTGAGTGCCAAATTCTATTGGCTGTTGATTTCACTTTTTGTGCATCAGATGTATTGAATTAGGAACGTGTGAAAAACCTTCAGGACACTGGCCCCCTGAAGACCGGCTTTGGACACCTCTCTATTAGGCAATAACCTGTATCAATCAAGAACATCTACTGCGGGGTTCTACACAGCAAAAAGTTACCAAGGTGGAATTCCAGCTATAAACCAATAGCTATGAGAGAACCTCGACCTGCAAACACTAACCAATGTGGAAAGCAGTGTTGGAACTTTTATGGAAAAATTGGCAGCCACAATGCAGTTTTTACTGTTGTCACAATGATCATTTTGGTTCTGTTATGTGCTAATTACAACCCAATCTCCATCGTTCTATTTATCTCGTTATTTGCCCCACAGTCCAAGTGATTCACGTTACCCCACATGGGGAAATTTTACAGGATTGATAGATTTTCCTTAGCCAAAGAGAGTTGAAAACAAGACTGTGTGTCAAATGGATCGGTTGGAAGGTTAACATGTAAAAGCAGACTGGACCAATGGCTTGAAAAATCCAACATGGCACTGTCCGTATTGGCTAAAAATGGTGACTGAATTTGCTTCATTTTTTCAGTGTCAAACTTAATGGGTGCCGTCTCTAAGTTCTAAGTCTGTAAGTTCATCCTTTCTACAATCTCTTGTTATAACCCAGAGCAAGAGACCTCCACCTACAAGAGAATCATTTGATTGGTCGCAAGTTTGTCAAAGAAAAATGCTTGCGAGTTCCTGCAACAGACACATTCCAAAAGTTTAATAGATTGTAAAGAAGATTACTTTGATTTACAGGAGTCATTAGGTCAATTCTCACGTCTCAAACAATGACATAAAAGTAAATCTGCAGCCACTTATTGATGTTGAAGAGTTTCATGTAGTTTATCTTTTAAAATTGGATATTGCCCACGGCACAAGTGACAATATCACACGACCCACCGGTGTGCTGTGGAAAGGATCCGTTCTCATTGTTGAACCGTACACTGCAGTTTATAATGTTGGGCTTAGGTTTTATATTGGCTCCCATTTTCTTCTCTTTGTTCTAGAAAACACTATGATTACATATCAGTCATTTTTGCTCGTTAACACTCATTTGGTCTCTTCTGTTCTTTGTCTTGTTTGTCTCCTGTGGGAGTAGAAACAGTGATTGAGCCACTGGAAGCGTCTTGGAAACCAACTGGGAGGTTCTCAGTCCAAACCAGGTAAGGACTCCCTTCTCACCTTAAGTTAAAAGACTCTTCACTTCATTTAGAGTTATTGTTTCAGTGACCATTTTTCTTTTTATGTATTTCAAAAGAAATCTTTCATTGTCACGTAGCCATGATGGCGCCATCGAGTGGCTCGACTCAGTTTGATTTCACTTCATTTATTTGGTTGGGTAGAAACGAAATGGGGGTCCGTTGGAAATAAACATTGCCTATCAGTGAATACAAATAATGTAATGACTTCAAACACAAGTGTCCTGTCAGGATGTGGAATGTAGGTGGAAGGAAGTGGACCCAATTGCAGGACAAGCAACATGGTTTATTTAATGGAGTCCAGTAATGCCGCAAAAAAACCTGTTCCGTTCCGTCATCTTCCGCTTGTTCCGGGGTCGGGTCGCGGGGGCAACAGCCTCAAACAGGCAGCCCAGGCCTCTCTCTCCCCGGCTGCATCCTCCAGCTCACCTGGAAGGATCCCAAGTCATTCCCCGGCCAGCTGTGAGACATAGTCTCTCCAGCGGGTCCGGGGTCTGCCCCTTGGTCTCCTCCCGGAGGGACGTGCCCGAAAGACCGCGCCCGCGAGGCGCTCGGGGGGCATCCTGACCAGATGCACAAACCACCCCATCTAGCTCCTCTCGATCTGGAGGAGGAGCGGCTTGACACAGAGCTCCTCCCGATCTCTGAGTGAGAGCCCAGCCACCCTGCGGAGGAAGCTCATTTCGGCCGCTTGTACCCGCGATCTCATTATTTCGGTCACCACCCACAGCTGGTTACCATGGTGAGGGTTGGAACGTAGATCGACTTGTAAATCGAGAGCTTTGCTTTTCGGCTCAGCTCTTTCTTTACCACGACGGACCGATGCAGCGTCCTAGTTATTGCTGATGCCGCACCGATCCGCCTGTCGATCTCCCGCTCCATCCTTCCCCCACTCGTGAACAAGACCCCGAGATACTTAAACTCCTCCACTTGGGGCAAAAAAAAACAAACAAAACAAAACACATGGATCAGTGGAATGTCATTGAGTTATCGTTCTAAATGTTTATCATGGTCAGGAAGCCAGGAAGATCGGGCTGGAACTGAAGGTATGACCCGACACCAGAAGGGCAGACAGGCTGGTGTCGGTTGCCTATTTAAAGGCAGCTGGACAAAGTCCTTCAGGTGTCTAAAATCAGGCAAAAGATGGAAGGCCACGGGTTCCCTCTGGGGGTGGGCGAGGGAACCTTGACACGTCTACCTCGGTCTGTTCATAGTTTGGTCATAGCCTGATCATTTCTCTGTTAAAGTTTAATCCCTACAAACTGTATGTTTGATTTTACTTGTTACTACCCACCGGGAGGAGACCAAGGGGCAGACCCCGGACCCGCTGGAGAGACTATGTCTCTCCAGCTGGCCGGGGAACGACTTGGGAGGATGCAGCCGGGGAGAGAGCGGCCTGGGCTGCCCATTTGAGGCTGTTGCCCCCTCGACCCGACCCCGAAACAAGCGGAAGATGATGCTCATCAATGTTTATTCTGGACTCTGGTTTTTCAGGTTTAGTCTGGACTAATAAATAAAATCAAAAGTAAACTCGTAATATCCAGAATATTGTAGTGAAATCACAACAACTCAAACTGTTTTTTTCTCTGGTGAATTTTGTTTTCATTGTGTCAAGAATCAGCTGATTTCCAGCTGAATCCAGATCTCAGTTCATCTTATCAGAGAAATCTACTATAAGAAAAACTCCAACTGAGGAGGGATGGGGCAGTTAGAGGGGTATCCACTGTCAAATGTGTGCTGATAGGCTGGTAATTCTTTGTGTAATGGTTCCTGTGGTTCTGGGACTTCTAGTGTTAATGACAACAAAGTTTATAAAATCTGACAAAAAGTGTGTAAATCCAACACAAAGCGGGTAAAATCTAGTTATTTTTAGTAACATACAGACTAAGACTTTTTCCTCTTCAGGGTCTAAACCGAGTCATTCATCTCTGTGTCCATGTCTCTAACTTGAGCTTTAACTCGTTAGCTTCTAGCTGCCGTGAAACAATAAACACTAATATAAAATGGATTGGAAACAGCTCGGTCCGCTCTGAGGCTAAAACGATGTCCACACAACAAGAAAGATGGAGTGCTGTGGTTTATTTAAGAAAAATCGGATCAATGAATGAAATAAAGCTGCCCTGGCAGCTCAGGAGCAGATTCACCGTCCACACGAACACCAGAGTTAGAAACTTACTCAAAACAATTTATGGCTTTATTTCGCCTCCTTTTCACTTCCAGAGGGACGATTTTAACATGATTTACCAGGCAGTTCAATGCTAATTCCTCATTATTTTCCGGGAAAACATCAGGTCTTGGAGGGATGCACAGGTGCTGCTGAGCGCAGGTGGAAGGAGAGAGAGCGTGAAGAGGAAACATTTTCCATTAATGTAAATGTAATTGGAATCCAGGAATAATAAGTTATCAGAGAGCCGAGCAGGACTAGAGGAGATCAGCAGTGACCTGGAACCTTCACGTAAGAGGGTCATAAAATACCTGCAGCACATAAACATCAACAACGTCACTCATTTTCCTTTTTTAGTTTCAGTCCTCATTTATAAAGCTGGCTTATCCTAAAATCTGCATGGGTGCCAAAATCCACGCAAATTGAGTCATCTATAAAGGGGGGTGGAGGGTGTGGACTGCTGTTTGCAACCGGTAAAACGTGGAGAAAAGACGAGACTTGTGGACAGAAGCAGAATAAACTGAGGACAGTGAAATGAAGCATTTGAAGCAGTGACGAAACAATTAGAAAACACATAGCAATGCCTGTCAATGTAGGGCTATACCTAGGAAAAATGGAGCACATCATGGAAAAGATTGTTAATTAAGATTTATGCACATTGTTAATCACCATGTACGAACACACTTTGAAACTGTGTGCTGTTGTTAACCTGCTTGAGTCAGATTTGTCGTTCTTCATCCACGGTTTTTGTAACTCGATCAGTTTCTTCCATCATATCAGTTTGCTTCCATGTCGATGCCAGCGACTGTTGAAAATCCCCTCCTTTAAGAACATGGATTTCTGGTGGTAACTAGTGTTTTTTTTTGTCACTACCATTTTTTATACCTTCACCTACAGCATATGGAGGAGATGTTCTGGATTTGGGGATTCCGTATCCCCTCTGTGAACGTGATATCTTTCAAACAACAAAAAGGGATTTTAATGTAACTGTTCAGTGTTATTTAGTACTCACTATAGATGAACTAGTTGTGTTTTCAGCATCATGCGTTCAAAGATAAAAGTAGCTATGGTCAAGGTAGTGAGGTTTATGTTAACACAAGGACCGCCCCAGGGGTCAATTTGACTGCACGTCACTTTAATATGCTAATTAGAATAAATAAAACACAACTTAGGAGGCTGAACTTTTATGACTTTTAATATAAACATTTTTTTCTATTTTATCATGTAGTTTTTGGGGTTTAAAAACAAACATTTCAAAATGTATAAGCATTTTATCTCCTCTAATCAGGGCCCAGCAGCAGCATTGGAAATTGTTCCTTTGTTGCTATGGTAACAAATGTATTACTATGGCCACACTTAAGTGTGTGTGTGTTTATATTTGTGGAAAGAGACAAGGACACTGACGCCATTTCAGAAACATTTTAGAAATGTTGAGTGAGATCATTTTGAAGAGATACCATGAAGAGAGTCTAAATAAAGTCAGCCATGTTTTCTAGATAAGTCTTGAAAGTTCATGTTAACATGTTGGAATATAGCCAATTTATAACGAGGACATTTTTGAAGCAACAGCGCAAAGTGTGGAAAAAAAGTAGGCTATTGACAAGTTAGATCATTTTAATTTGGTGTTTGCTTTTTTATTCCAGGTTTTAAAAATATTTAACATTTTATTATTGCTTTAAAAATTGAGTGGTTTAAAAGTTTATTTATGTAATATAGCAGCACAAAACATGAATAACTACATAAGTGTCACATTGACGGTCAGGGCGCTTGCAGGTAGATTTAGAACACGCCGGTCCTGTTGTTAATGCACTATGCCCTTTGCCACTATTGTGGCCGTACCAGCCTGTCAATGCCCGACCCCATCCAACCTCAGAAGCTAAGAATGCTGGGCCTGGGCAGTACTTGGATGGGAGACCGTCGGAACCCCAGGTGCTACAGTGGGACGGCTGTTGAGATTAAATTGCCACCGTGTCCCTGGTCATGACACTTCACCCACGTTGCCTAGTCCTACATATTTACAGTGTCCTACATGGTTACAGTGATATCTATAATACTTCAGATGTACGTGTGAACGGACTCCTAGATGTTTGGACGGTTGGTAAACTATAACTGGTCTTGGTTTTCAGTCTATCAGATGGTCCTGTTTTGGCCCAGCATCCGTTTTTAGTCAGTTTAATGAAAAAGAGGCACTTTGTGCTTCTCCAGATGACTGGTAGCACTTAGCGCTAAGTGCTAACGCTAAATGCTACAGACCTGCTCTCATGTGGGGGACCTGGCATGTAGAGAGGAGCTGGCTGAGCGACAGACTGCGAACATCAGGTGTTTTAATCCAACCGGTGTCAGCTTGTTAAACATGGCCGCCCGGGCCAAACCGCCATCGGCTACACTCTCTAATGTTTATATCTGTCAGAGTGAGCCAAAAACATTTCCCCAACACGCGGGTCAGAAGCTATGAACTTTGGAGTGGACATTTGCCAGCAGACATGGAGAACGAGGGCTGCCAAAGGCTGGCAGCCTGTGGCCAGACGGTGGGGTTCACAAACAGCCAACTGGTGTCCAGCGAGAGATCCCCGGTTCAGTCTTGGCCAAACAACGCCTCCGGGCAAAACGGACTAAACTCAGCATCAGTATCCAGCTTTCTGTCTTTGACCACCATGTGTTAGAATTTATTTTTATATTTTCTGGACAGAATTTTCATGCTTTCTTTAATTTATTTAGGAAAAAAAGTCTTTTTCCAATGTTTGGAGGATTTATTTGCTGTTTAACTCCAGCATGTCTGGTCAGTTCTGACTTTTCAGAGTTTCCACTTGGTCTGAATCCAGAGTCCTGGAGGTAAAATGGCCCAGGTTTGTGTTTGGCACACAGGATCCACCGCACACTCACACACACACACACTGCTCTGCATGGCCGACACAGAGCGGGTAGCCAAGTCCACTTAGAGGCCATGAGAGGATAAACACACACAACGCCAAAAAGCAAGCAGTGTGGCCAAAGGCATTTCCATCCCAGTCAGTCAGCGGGAGGCAGCAGCCGTCTCTCTGGGAAAATATGGGATGTACAGAAAAAATGTCTGGTTAAAAAGAATCTCATGGAACTTTTTGAGCTTTCAAATTATTAGAGCTATTTGTGCCTCAAAAAACAGTCTTTTTTAAGATCTTCAACAAGTTTTACAAGCTTGTCTGTTAAGTGTTTGGATTCTACTAGAAAGTCAGATTGTTTTTTATCATGACTTTTTTTTTGTGCCCCACAAAAAGAAGATTTAGTGCATGTTCTCTGCTAATGCAGTCACAAGAATTATTCTGTTTTGTGCACATTCATCTGCCTCCAAAGTACCTGGTATTAGATATTTACACATATACACATGGCTGCTTTGCTGCATCTGGGCAATCTCAGGGTGTCTTGAAAGTGTGCAAGGTAAAATGAAATCTGAAGACTATCAAAGCATTCTGGAGAGAAATGTGCTGCCTAGTGTCAGAATGCTTGGTCTTTGTCGCAGGTCATGGGTCTTCCAACAGGACAACGATCCAAAACACAGCCAAAAACACACAAGAATGGCTGAGAGAAAAGCGTTGGAGTATTCTAAAGTGGCCTTCCATGAACTCAGATCTGAATCTCATTGAAAACATGTGGAACGAGCTGAAACATGTCATTTGTGTATGTGCCACATGTATGTACGTATATGCTAAAAAATGGTGAGTCAGTTGGTCACCTTCTTATCTGCCTATCCTTTACGGGCTAGCGGGGGGTGCCGGAGCCCATCCCAGCTGATTCAAGGTGAGGGGCAGGGTATACCCAGAACAGGTCACCAGTCTGTCGCGGGGCCACACACATACAACCATCCACACACACATTCCTAGGGGCAATTTGGCACCGGCCAATCAACCTAGCATGCATGTCTTTGAAGGTTGGGAGGAAACCGGAATACCCGGACGTAACCCACGCAGGCACGGGGAGAACATGCAAACTCCACACAGAAAGGACAGTGTTCCAAGCCTCGTCCCCACCCGGGACTCGAACCTACAACCTTCTTAGTGTGAGGCCACTGTGCTACCCACTGCACCACTGTGCCGCTACCTAAAAAATGGTAGTACTTCCTAATCTGCACTGTACGAACAAAAATCGTCCATCATAAATTAGATTATTTGACATCAAAACGATACAAAATATTCTATTATGTGAGCATGTTTACAGTTATTCTCTGAAAAGTATGACCAAAATTTTATTGCATGCTCTGTTTCGTCGTCTTCCACTTATCTGGGGCTGGGTCGCAGGGTAACAGTGTCAAACAGGAAGCCCAGACCTCTCTCTCCCCGGCTGCATCCTCCAGCTCACCTGGAAGGATCCCGAGTCGTTCCCCGGCCAGCTGTGAGACATAGATAGTCTCTCCAGCGGGTCTGGGGTCTGCCCCTTGGTCTCCTCCCGGTGGGACGTGCCCGGAACACCTCACCAGCGAGGCGCTCGGGGGGCATCCTGACCAGATGCCCGAACCACTCCATCTGGCTTCTCTCGACCTGGAGGACGAGCGGCTTGAAACCGTGCTCATCCCGGATGGCAGAGCTCCTCACCCGATCTCTGAGTGAGAGCCCAGCCACCCTGCAGAGGAAGCTCATTTCAGCCGCTTGAATCCGCGATCTCATTCTTTCGGTCACCACCCACAGCTGGTGACCATGGTGAGGGTAGGAACGTAGATCACGGTTACCATGGTGAGGGTAGGAAAGTAGATCCTGGTTACCATGGTGAGGGTAGGAACGTAGATCCTGGTTACCATGGTGAGGGTAGGAACGTAGATCCTGGTTACCATGGTGAGGGTAGGAACGTAGATCCTAGTTACCATGGTGAGGGTAGGAACGTAGATCACGGTTACCATGGTGAGGGTAGGAACGTAGATCCTGGTTACCATGGTGAGGGTAGGAACGTAGATCCTGGTTACCATGGTGAGGGTAGGAACGTAGATCCCGGTTACCATGGTGAGGGCAGGAACGTAGATCCTGGTTACCATGGTGAGGGTAGGAACGTAGATCGACGTGTAAATCGAGAGCTTTGCTTTTCGGCTCAGCTCTCTCTTTACCACGACGGACCGATGCAGCGTCCTAGTTATTGCTGACACTGCACCAATCTGCCTATCGATCTCCCGCTCCATCTTTCCCCCACTCGTGAACAAGACCCCGAGATACTTAAACTCCTTCACTTGGGGCAGTACCCTGTCCCTTACCCGCAGGGGGCATTCCACCCTTTTCTGGGTTAGGACCATGGTCTCAGATTTGAAGGCACTGATTCCCATCCCGGCCGTATCACAGCAAATCGGTCCAGTGAGAGCTGGAGATCACGGTCCAATGAAACCAACATCATCGGCTTGCTTTTCTCCAAATTTTTAACAGTAAGATTAATTAGTCACACACTGAGTGACAGTTCGTAGAAAATAAAAAAATTCCATGGATAAAACGCCGGACAATCAGACGTCAGAGTGGTTCCATTTCCTTCTGATTCCCCCCTTCGGCAGAGGTAATTGGCCCCGTGCTACCTGGTGAATGGAAGCATATGGGGGAGAAGTGGTGAGGGTGAACGACGTGAGGAAGGGTCCCATTAAATAAGAGCTGGCTAATTACTTTGTCCTCCCTTTTGTCCTGCATTATCCAGGCTGTGCTGTCGTTCATATATCTTACTGTAATGAGTAAAGCCAGGGCTCGGCACCTGCGCTCGGTAATTAAACATATAAATTCTCCCCTTACGGAAATATGTGGATTCTCCTCGATTGATTTATAAGCTTCTCTAAATTGCACTGTTGAGCTTATTTTCATGGCTGTTTTTTTCTGTGAAGAAGAGAGTCGTTCATCAGCTGGGATTTATTTATTTCTGTGAGATATTCTTCTTCTTATTGTTATCCTGCCTCCTCTTCTCGTCCTCGACCTGTTACATCGTCACGGCCAAAATCCCAACCACCATAGTGAGAATCAGGAATGATCCAAATCAAATATTCCTTCTACTTATTTATGGTGAAACGTACTTATTTTTTTTAACAGCAGAAAGGAATGTGACCACAGTGAAATATTAGAGATGAAGTCAGAATTTTTTGGGAAAATTTGCAACTTAAACTGATCATGAATCAAAAAAACTAGTTTTTATAAAATTATTTATTTTACTTCTGGTTTTCTGTCTTTATTCGCAGAATATGGAAAAGAAATTAAGCATTTGGGCTTTTTTAAAACGCAATATCTCTAAAACTACTGGAAGGATTTGAATAAAACGGTCCATAGTTACTCAGTACCAACTATAGATGAACTGATTAGTCCAATTCCACAAAGGTCAAGCTTAAAATAAAACTTTTTTAAAGTAAATAAGCAGCAGGATTCCACCTGTTTTTTTTTTCTAAACATGATGCGATTCTAAAAACATTTAATTGGAATGTTTTGTTTCATTTTCTGAACTGCTTATTCGTAACGAAGTTCCAGGGGGTGCCGGAGTCCATCCCGGCTGATTTTAGGCAAAAGGCAGGATACACCCCGAACACGTCCCCAGTTTGTTGCAGAGCTCCACACACAGCATCATTCACGCACCCATGTGTTCCTAGAGGCAATTTCATAGCAGCTAGTCAACCTAAAATGCATGTTTTTGGAGGAAACCAGAGAAAACCCACACATATATGGAGAGAACATGCAAACTACACACAGAAAGAACAATGTTTCAAGCTTCATCCCCACTCTGGGACTCGAACCCCAATCTTCTTGCTGCGAGGCCACCTTGCAGTCCAACAGGATAGATAAAACTTCATTAATATCCTACAAGAAAAATTCTGTTGTCCAGTAGCAGCAAAATTCTACAGGCCGTACTTGGTTCTTTCCAGACTCTGTTTGATTAAATTGTCTGAGGGCAGAAGGAAAAAATGACCTTTTAAAATGCTCAGTCTTCAGTGCAATGAGAAGAACCTTCTGGTACTTTTCTGGGTTGGGATCACAACAATAAGAGGGTGACGGGGATTATTCAGGATGCCCTGCATTAGAGCCCTCATCCTCCTCTACAGAACAGCTCCCACGGATCTGTGGGAGCTCAATCAGTCTGTCCAGCCGATTGTCATCCCTGGTGGTCGAGCTGCCTCCCCAGCAGACGACTGCAAAGGAGACTGCGCTTGTCCCGATAGACTGATAGAAAATGTCCGAGACACTTCACCAGCGAGGTGAAGTGTTTGGAGTGAAGGAGGAGGAGGAGCTGCTCGACACTGAGCTACTCCCAGGTGCCAGAACTCCTCACCTGATTTTTGCGGAGGAAGTTCATTTCGGCCGCTTGTGTCCGCAATCTCATTCTTTCAGTCACCACCCTGTAGCTCCTAAGGGCTCTGGATGGTGTTGGGCTGTCCTGGCTGACACGCCTTTGCACCATTGCATGGACATCGGGGACAGTGCCTCTGGATTGGCAGACTGGGGTGGTGGTCCCTCTTTATAAGAGGGAGTGCTCCACCTATGGAGCGATCACACCTCCCTGGGAAGGTCTATTCAGGAGTACTGGAGAGGAGAGTCCGTCGTATTGTCGAGTCTCGGATTGAAGAGGAGTAGTGTGGTTTCCGTCCCAGACGTGGAACTATGGACCAGCTCTATACCCTCTTCAGGATCCTGGAGGGGTCATGGGAGTTTGCCCAACCAGTCTACATGTGTTTGGTAGATCTGGAGAAGGCATTCGATCGTGTCCCTAGAGGACTCCTGTAGGGGGTGCTCGGGGAGAACAGTCGCTAGATTGTCTCTAGTCGCTTTTTTGAGCGGTGGATTGGTCGCTAAATTTATCGTCAAAGTCGCTAAATTGGCAACACTGCCTTTCTGTCATGAAAAAAACAAACATAAAAAATGGTCATAAAATATTTTTTTCTTAATTTTTTTTTTCAACACGTCTCGCGGTCGACTTGGAACCAGTCCACGATCTACCAATAGACCGCGGTCGACCGGTTGGCCACCCCGCACTATACTGTCTTTGTATGTAAATATTAAGAACATCAAATCTGAAAAAATCCTTTTTTCTTCTTGTCTGATAAACATTAAAGAGTTAACATCCAGAAATGAAATAAATCTGATATATTAATTCCATAAAACAGAAAGAACTGATTGTTCAATCAGAGGAAGTGTAACATTATTTCTCTGTGGGTGTGAAACAGATAATAAAGTCATTTTTTTTCCTCCTTTAATAGCCTGCAGAAAACTTCCCAGCTGGATGTCTCACTACTAATGGGCGGCATTAAAACAATTAATGTCATAATTAACTGGATCTACTTCCCAATGAGAACAGGATCCAGTGTTTTTAAAGCTCTCCGTCTATCTGTTGCCATGACATTTCTGTCTCCAGTTTACATCCTGATACTTTCCGTCTCTCTCTCTCTTTCTGTTCAAGCTTTTGCAGCATTCCTCACACTTTGTTAATAACTCATTGGAAAGTTAATGAAAACAGCACTCAGGCATATCCAAAATGATTGTGCTCTTTGTCATGCTAATAACCTGAAAGATGTTCGTCCAATGGCTGAGTGAATGCACATTACCAAGAACTCCTGTTGCCTCCTCCTCTCGCTTGTCTTTCTTCTCCATTTCTCGTCTTCGTTTCTCACTGAACTCCTTCAGCATATTTACTTCAGAAAATATCAAATAGCTTCTTGTTATTTTAAACAGTCTGGAAGAAAAAAAAGATTTACATACATAGATTTAACCCCGCTCCCCCTCCCCCTCCCTCCTCCCAATTTAAATGTCCAATTCATTCAAGAAAATGTTAAGAATTCTGTTTCTGATTTTTATATATGTTCAAATATGTGAAGCTATTTTTCATCATTTCTTTATTCTGAATGGTTAAAAATGGCCCCGGGCCGTTAATCCGGGGCTGGGTCGCAGGGTAAGGGGGGAGGGGAACAGCCTCAGACGGGAAGTAGTTCGTATTTCATTACTTTTATGGATAAAAAAAAAGGTCTCTTGTTTGTACAAATATGCAAAAAATTTAATAAATACATATATTCTGAATTAGCGCCTCCAAATCCGAGACCATGGTCCTCGCCCAGAAAAGGGTCGAATGCCCCCTGCGGGTCCGGGACAGGTCCTGCCCCAAGTGGAGGAGTTTAGGTATCTCGGGGTCTTGTTCACGAGTGGGGGAAGGACGGAGCGGGAGATCGACAGGCGGATCGGTGCAGCATCAGCAATAACTACGACGCTGCATCGGTCCGTCGTGGTAAAGAGAGAGCTGAGCCGAAAAGCAAAGCTCTTGATTTACAAGTCGATCTACGTTCCTACCCTCACCATGGTAACCAGCTGTGGGTGGTGACTGAAAGAATGAGATCGCGGGTACAAGTGGCCGAAATGAGCTTCCTCCGCAGGGTGGCTGGGCTCTCACTCAGAGATCGGGTGAGGAGCTCTGCCATCTGGGAGGAGCTTGGTGTCGAGCCGCTCCTCCTCCAGGTCGAGAGGAGCCACATCAGGTGGTTAGGGCATCTGGTCAGGATGCCCCCCGAACGCCTCGCAAGCGAGGTGTTTCGGACACGTCCCACCGGGAGGAGACCAAGGGGCAGACCCCGGACCCGCTGGAGAGACTATGTCTCACAGCTGGCCGGGAACGACTTGAGATCCTTCCAGATGAGCTGGAGGATGCAGCCGGGGAGAGAGAGGCCTAATCTGCCCGTTTGAGGCTTTTGCCCCGCGACCCGACCCCGGAACAAGTGGAAGATGACGGAACGGAACTTTATTAAATCACTTATTGGGAAATTTATGTGCTGCATTTCACCGCAGTAGGCTGCCAACTATGACGACGCCAATGGTGGGAGAAATGAGGGGTTAGATGTCTTCTCCAAGGATCCTAGACGTGCTATCAGTGGGATGCGGACACGCGAACTCCCGGTTGACTTCCGGTTGACTTCCAGATCGCGGCCGAATGCTTTAACCACTGAGCCACTGTCTCCTCTCTATTTGATTTGATGCATAAAATAAATTAAAACCCCACTTTGTGGTGATTAACAGGTTCTAGATTAGAACAGGATCCCATTATTGGCCCAAACATGCCTCCTCATTTTTATCATTTAAATTTTTTTTACAGATTTGAGAATTCAGACATTAATTTTTCATGATATCATAATAATAGTTAAAAACACCTGGAAGCACGTTTAAACATGGACGCGTCTCTAAAAGTGAGACTAGACATCTTAGGTGACTGTGTCTGTGAACATGTGGTCATCCCATCAGGGAACATTCTGTGCTTCCTGGCTTGGTTCTAAATGGCACCATCTTTCCTCGCTTCCTGACTTAAATACCTCACGCTCTTCGTTTTCGGCTTGCCTTTTCTTCCTTTTTAACGCTCACACTTTAAAAAAAAGAGATGGCGTGTTAGATTGGAACGAAATCCCATAATAAGATAGAAATTTCCATCATTATCTGTGTGGGTCTTTTTAGAAAGCACAAGGAGTTACTGGTGTTTTACATGAATTTAGGGGCTGCTTTCTGTAGAGAAATGGTCTCCAGCAGGCTCTCTCTCTTTCTCTGTGTCTGGATGTCTGATGTGTGAAGACACAAATAAACCTGGAAGAAAAAATAGGAAGAAGAAACAACGTGTGGGATTTTATATCCATAAAAATATCCATATAATATAAACATGTGTTTATAAACACATGTTTATATTAAAAAAAAACATATGAAGTGCACATAACTGATTTACACACATCTGAATCGTCTTCGAACGCTGCCTTTTGAAACATTTTGTTCCGTCGTCTTCCAATCATCCGGGCCGGGTTCGCGGGGACAACAGCCTCAGACTGGAAGCCCAGGCTTCTCTCACCCCGGCTGCATCCTCCAGCTCACCCGGAAAGATCCCAAGTCGTTTCCTGGCCAGCTGTGAGACATAGTCTCTCCAGTGGGTCCGGGGTCTGCCTCTTTGTCTCCTCTCGGTGTGATGTGCCCGAAACACCTCACCAGCGAGACGCTCAGGGTGCATCCTGACCAGATGCTTAACCACCCCATCTGGCTCCTCTCAACCCAGTGGAGGAACAGCTCTACTCCTAGTTCCTCCGGGATGGCAGAGCTCCTCACCCGATCTCTGAGTGAGAGCCCAGCCACCCTGCGGAGGAAGCTCATTTCAGCCGCTTGTACCCGTGATCTCATTCTTTCGGTCACCACCCACAGCTGGTGACCAATGCATTATTATTATTAAAATATTTTCGACGTCACTTTTTTATAAAAACTTTAGTAAAATAATAAGAAATTTAAAATGAAAACAAAAGTTCCTTTTTTGTGCAAATACGACATTTTAATTCTTTTTTTTATTTTTTATTTAAACTTCCTTCAGTTACTCTGTACCAACTATAGATGAACTGATTAAATTTTCAGAGCCTCGAAACCAAAGATCAGAATTTTTTCAGTCAGATGGAGACATATCGTTTGTTGTTTTTTTGTGGACTTCTTGTTTTTACTCATTAACATTTCTAAGTGTTTATTTATGGACGTCCTCGGTTTAACATCATCAGATCTCAGTGATGAAGAATCCTCAGAATAAAACGGATCTGCTTCCTTCACAAAAAGGCACTCCTTTCTCTCTGTTTGTCTGATTTATGCAAACATGGATCCCCATTATTCTTAGAACAGAAAAAAAGGTGCTCTCGTGTGTACGCCAGTAACTTCTGTACAGATGTGACAAACTATCTCCGTCTCCCCGTAGAAACACCACCAAGCAGATTTCTGACACGTGGAGAAAAATAATCACAAGTGTGAATAACAGAGGCAGACGTGTGTGTTGGCTGTGTGGATGCGGACACGCTGGCCAGTGGGAGGGGGACATCTGTTTGCCTGGAGGTAGGGGCTGCTTGTCAGAGCGCACATATGTGCATGTGTCAGAAACAAACCGGCTCCTCCTGGAGTCCAGGTAACTGCAGGCAGGCCGGCACGCATCATGCAGGCCTAATTAGAAAGATGGTGGGGTCACAGTGTGAGCGTGTCGTCGCTCTGAGGTTAGAAAGAAGCTTCTGGAACATTTCAATCAGAATCACCGTCCTCCACTACCCTGTCAGACCGGGACGAGGGGCCTCGTGTTTGCTCCACACACACTCAGGGTTTATAAAAACCTCCTCTTTACGCAGTCGATCACACCTGCAGCAAATCTCCGGCTTAAGCCAACTTGATCTGAATCCAAACACGGCTCAGGAACTCAAAACAACAACAAATCAAAGCCGAGGCGTAGAGCTGTGTGCCTCCTGAAGGGTAACACAAACTTTATCAGTTCATATATAGTTGGTTGTGTGGTTAGTTTCTTTAAAATCCCTTCAGAGATTTGGGAGATTTTTTATTTGTGATTTTTGGTCACTTGACAATGAAAACAAAATCAGTTCATCTACAGCTGGTACTGAGTGAATGTGGGTAGTTTAACTAAAATCAAATCGAATTTCCGTTCCATCATCTTCCGCTTGCGGGGGCAACAGCCTCAGACGGGAAGCCCAGGCTTCTCTCACCCCGGCTGCATCCTCCAGCTCACTCGGAAGGATCCAGAGTCGTACCCAGCCAGCTGTGAGACATGGTCTCTCCAACAGGTCTGGGGTCTGCCCCTTGGTCTCCTCCCGGTGGGACGTGCCCGAAACACCTCAGCAGCAAGACGCTCAGGGGCCATCCTGACCGGAATCTGAACCACCCCATCTGGCTCCTCTCGACCTGGAGGAGGAGCAGCTTGACATCGAGTTCCTCATGGATGACAGAGCTCCTCACCAGATCTCTGAGAAAGAACCCAGCCACCCTGCGGAGGAAGCTCATTTTGGCCGCCTGTATCTGTGATCTGTGTTCTGAAGAAACCGTTATCATTCAAATGTTATAAATCAAAGCAGCAAAAAGAGATCAAGGGTCTTTCACCCCCTAAAAGTCTATGAATAACAACAAAGATTCACCGTGGACTCTGAGGTGGTTCGTTCTGTTCTAACTGTAGCTCCACTGAGCAGCGGTTCTGGATGATCTGTACCGGCTGTATTGATGTCGGAGAAAATGAACTCACTCCTCCATCGATCTGCAAAGAGAAAATGTAGGAATAGAAACAGTAAATCTGACCCTCTTGACTAACAGCTTTAACGGCGGCCATCATTTTTCTCCCCCTTTCTACTCGTCTTTGCTCGGTTCTGTAAAGCGGGCCCGTATTCTAGCATTGATATTTTGTAGAGAGCAGTAAAGCACCGGGAAGCTCCATCGGCTTGTTTTGTTCTCAGGGAAATGAAAGATGCTGCTGTTTCATGATCAATAGCCAACAGCTGAATTACTGTTCAGGATTACATTATTACGGAGAGCAGAGTGTCCCCACAGACACGCTGGGGACCTGGTCCTGGGGTCTCTTCTATTAAGAACATATACGCACAAAAACGGGCTGTGTGCCTTTCTCTAGACTGTTATTCAGATGGATGAAAATGTAAATGTGTGGTTCTTCAAGTTAAGTTTGAAAATCAACTTTAAAACTAGACTTAACTTCTTTTTTTTTTAAAAAAAACCCCAAATGATAAAATCCACAAAAAAATGATCCCATTTATTTTTTATACCTTCAAAACTCAACGAAACTCAAGCTGTTCGTCCAGGCAGCTTCTCCCAATTACTGAAGGACTTTTAAACAACTTCTCACAAGCACTTGATACCAGCTATAGATGAACTGATTAGAATCTCAAAGTGATGCAACAGGAAGTCAAGTTCTGAAAGATTGAGACCGCACCAGTCAGGAACTGAGTTACTTTTTGAGGGGGGTCATTTCTAAAGAATTGAAGTACATTTCAGTTCATATATAGTCAGACACCTGCTGGCTCTCAGAACCAGATCCACCGTGCCTGGAGGAGTCGGTGCCGTTCCCGACAAAATCGAAAACGACACAATCTAAAAGGAGGTGCTTTGACCCCAGTGTCCCTGCGGTTGTCATGGGCAACATCCGGTCGCTCGCTGGTAAGATGGAGGAACTGGGGACGCTCGTTCTGACTCAGCGGCATGTGGAGGTACTGCTTTGGTGTGCTTCATTGAAGCCTGACTTCATGGACTCATTCCGGACTCGTTTTTCAACCGTTCAGATGGTTCACACTATGTAAGCGGTTCGGGAAGGCATCGAGGTGTTAGCACCAAAACAAATTTCCCTTCGAGGATTATCATGACCGAAAGAATGAGATCGTGGGTACAAGTGGCCAAAATGAGCTTCCTCCGCAGGGTGGCTGGGCTCTCACTCAGAGATCGGATGAGGAGCTCTGCCATCCGGGAGCAGCTTGGTGTCGAGCTGCTCCTCCTTCGGGTCAAGAGTAGCCAGATGGGGTGGTTCGGGCACATCCCACTAGGAGGAGATCATGGGGCAGACCCCGGACCTGCTGGAAAGACTATGTCTCACAAATGGCTGGGGAACGACTCGGGATCCTTCCGGGTGAGCTGGAGGATGCAGCTGGGGTTAGAAAAGCCTGGGCTTCCCGTCTGAGGCTGTTGCCCCGCGCGACCCGGCCCCGGAAAGCAATTCAATTCGATTCTTGGAGAGGTATTAAAAATTTTTGACTTCTGTTCAAATGTTGAAACCTTAAGAAAAATAATTAGTTAATTAGTCTCAGGGGGCACGGTGGTACAGTGGGTAGCACAGTGGCCTCACAGCAGGAAGATCAAGTTTCGAATCCCGGGTAGGGAGAAGGCTTGGAACACTTTTCTTTCTGTGTGGATTTTGCATGTTCTCCCTGTGTACTGTATGTGTGTGTTTCCTCCGGGTACTCCGGTTTCCACCCACCCTCCACAATACACGCTTTAAAATTGTCCCTAGGAATGAGTGTGTGTTTGGGTGGTTGTATGTGTGAGGCCCTGCGACAGACTGGCGACCTGTTTGGGGTGTACCCTGACTCTCGCCGTGTATCGGCCGAGATAGACTCCAGGCTCCAGCACACGCTGTCCGGGATAAGCGATTCCAAAGATGAATAAATGAATGACAAATTAGTCTCCGCCCTTTTTTGTGTTAGAAAATGTATTTGAAAAAACACCAACTTTCAGAAGTTGGGAATCTATTTTTTTTTTGGGTTAGATTGTGATCAAAAAATAAATTCAGATATGATCAATTTTTGTTTTTTTTAATATTTTGCTCCAAAACTGCAGAAATATTTGCCATGTTTTGGCAGCCACGTGATATTTAATACTATCTTTAGAA
Organism: Neostethus bicornis; assembly: GCA_902685375.1. Lineage (NCBI taxonomy): Eukaryota > Metazoa > Chordata > Actinopteri > Atheriniformes > Phallostethidae > Neostethus > Neostethus bicornis. Next base: position 4,241,906 of record LR738548.1, read on the forward strand.
ATAAATGAAAAAAAAATGTTGCTTTTTTACATTTTCAAACCAAAAAAATGGGAAAATATGCATGAATTGCGATGCAGAAAATAATGTATTGTTTAAAATATAACTGCAAAAATGCACTAAAGTGAATGGAATGAATCGTGTTTCTTCAACTCCAAAGAATCAAGATCATAAAACCTAATCAGAAATTTAATTTTAAAAAGTACAGATGGAGATCACGACGTTGTGTACCATCCATACCTGTCTTTTCACACCTGAGACAAAGATGTGTACACTCTTTTAAAAAAAATACGAGGATGTCGAACGAGTGAACGTTAAAAATCAAGTTTTATGATTTTGTCATCAACGTTTGGAACACAAAAAAACATGTTTAATCAAAGTGGAACAAACTCGCTGCAGATTTGATGATTTTAGTTGTTTTTATCCTCAATGTTTTGTTTACGACGCTGCATTCAGATGAGATAGATGTGTGTGTGTATGTATGTGTGTGTGTGTGTGTGTATGTGTGTGTGTATGTGTGTGTGTGTGTATGTATGTGTGTGTGTGTGTGTGTTTGTGTATGTGTGTGTGTGTATGTGTGTGTGTGTGTGTATGTATGTGTGTGTGTGTGTGTGTGTGTGTTTGTGTTGCTAATCGACTCTTTTGCTCTCCTTCTCAGTGATGTTCAAACAGCATGCATGGTCATGCATGAACAGTGACCTCCTGTGTGAAGTTTCCGGGGGAGGAGTGAGTGAGTGTGTGTGTGTGTGTGCAGGACTCTTCGCTCGCTCTCTCTACCAAACAGAAGCACAGCATCATTAAGGAGATGAAAAGAAAAAGACACAACATGACAGCTGGACTGAGGCAATCAACGGCAAATTGATTGACAAGCCCCCTGGGTGTGTGAGCCCGGACGAGCACGTCCCGCTGATGAAGCGTCATCACCAAACGCAGTAAACACAATCAACAATCAGACGGGATGTGATATCATCAGCCCGGATTTTCATTTACAACAAACCCGTCAACTGACGTTCGATTTTTAGGGCTTTCAAACGCAATCAAATGGATTTAAAGTGATGTCAAAAATTTTTACGAATTTTTTTAAGAAGCATTACTTCAACCTGGTTTCGATGGTTTGAATCTGACTTGTAAATATATGTATTTGTGAATTTAATCATAATCAGAATTACTTTCTTGATCCCACATGTTACCAGACGGTTTTTGAGCGGAGCTGTCTGAGCCTCTTGGAGAAGGAACTCCAAGAGGCTCAGACAGCTCCGCTGTTTGTCCAGAAATGGATAGAGAGGATGGTCAGGGTTATCCATGATGGTAGAGAGGATGGTCAGGGTTATCAATGATGGTAGAGAGGATGGTCAGGGTTATCCATGATGGTAGAGAGGATGGTCAGGGTTATCCATGATGGTAGAGAGGATGGTCAGGGTTATCCATGATGGTAGAGAGGATGGTCAGGGTTATCCATGACGGTAGAGAGGATGGTCAGGGTTATCCATGACGGTAGAGAGGATGGTCAGGGTTATCCATGATGGTAGAGAGGATGGTCAGGGTTAGCCGTGATGGTAGAGAGAATGGTCAGGGTTATCCATGATGGTAGAGAGGATGGTCAGGGTTATCCATGATGGTAGAGAGGATGGTCAGGGTTATCTATGATGGTAGAGAGGATGGTCAGGGTTATCCATGATGGTAGAGAGGATGGTTAGGGTTATCCATGATGGTAGAGAGGATGGTCAGGGTTATCCATGATGGTAGAGAGAATGGTCAGGGTTATCCATGATGGTAGAGAGGATGGTCAGGGTTATCTATGATGGTAGAGAGGATGGTCAGGGTTATCCATGATGGTAGAGAGGATGGTTAGGGTTATCCATGATGGTAGAGAGGATGGTCAGGGTTATCCATGATGGTAGAGAGGATGGTCAGGGTTATCCATGATGGTAGAGAGGATGGTCTGGGTTATCCGTGACGGTAGAGAGGATGGTCAGGGTTATCCATGACGGTAGAGAGGATGGTCAGGGTTATCCATGACGGTAGAGAGGATGGTCAGGGTTATCCGTGATGGTAGAGAGGATGGTCAGGGTTATCCGTGACGGTAGAAAGGATGGTCAGGGTTATCCATGACGGTAGAGAGGATGGTCAGGGTTATCCATGATGGTAGAGAGGATGGTCAGGGTTATCCATGATGGTAGAGAGGATGGTCAGGGTTATCCATGATGGTAGAGAGGATGGTCAGGGTTATCCATGATGGTAGAGAGCATGGTCAGGGTTATCCGTGATGGTAGAGAGGATGGTCAGGGTTATCCATGATGGTAGAGAGGATGGTCAGGGTTATCCATGATGGTAGAGAGGATGGTTAGGGTTATCCATGAAGGTAGAGAGGATGGTCAGGGTTATCCATGATGGTAGAGAGCATGGTCAGGGTTATCCGTGATGGTAGAGAGGATGGTCAGGGTTATCCATGATGGTAGAGAGGATGGTCAGGGTTATCCATGATGGTAGAGAGGATGGTCAGGGTTATCCATGATGGTAGAGAGGATGGTCAGAGTTATCCATGATGGTGGAGAGGATTTATTCAACTGGAACGTCTTTAAGAGTTGTACAGTATGTGAAAATAATGGACACCCAACAGCCAATCAGAATCAAGCATAAGCTTCTCTAAAACATAATTTTTTTTCATAATCAAGCTTCTCGTTACTCTGTTTCAGGTAGATGGAAATAAAACCCTCACCGTCTCCTTTCGTTCTATCTGTGTTACAGAGTTTTTTTTCTCTCCTCTCGCTCATCAGGTTTTTAATTACAGACATGTTGAGCAGCGTGTCCGATGCTTCCCGTCTTTGCTGGAATATTCATGTCCAAAGTTGGAGGAAAGTGGAAAAGGGGAGGAAAGTGAGATGTAATTGTAATTAGTGAAGGACCCGATGCTGCCAACTCTCCTGGGAGTCCGCGAGTCACCTGCTGTTTGCATGTGCGCGTGCATCTGTCCTCCTTGGCTTGCAGTATCTGGACACACCGGGGAGCATGAGGAGCTTTGGGCTTAACTAGGAGACGTACCTGTCTGTCTGCACGCTCCGGGCTGCAGTGGCTAGTTAGTGCACGTCTGTGTCTGTGTGCGTGCACGAGCAAAGGCCTCATCTGAAGTCTCACCGGAGACTTGTTGTCTAAGATTAATGAAGGTCACCGGAATCCTCCAAAGTATTCCGATAATTAAGGCTTTGTTTATCAAAAACAAGTTATATTAAGAGCAAAAAGATTCATGGTAATTATTCATAATCTTAACAATTCAAGTGTAGCCACCTCATTTGTGCCTTTAATTCTTCTTGTTAATGTTTTGCATAAATCTGCATAATTACTTGAGATGCCTGTTGTATTTCTGACAGCTACTCAGTTCGTGTGCACCAAAGGGTGGCGAAAACGCCGCCTGCTGCATATTTAAAACGAGCTGGTGTGGCTGTAGAAGCAAAGCACATTTCAGACGCCACGTTGGCCTGGAAGTGCACAAAGGGAGGGTTTGCTATAAAACAGAGTGAATGGAGGCTGCTGCTTCAGATAGCTAGATGAACCCATAAACTCGTCCAAACCTGCTCACGTGACATCCTAACAGAAGTGGACCATGCACACCTAGACCCTCAGTAGTACTCCATCTGCATCAATCAGACCCCCTAAAATACTGATTCAATTCAGAAAAAAGTATCTCCGGCATCACAGACAAAAAACTCTACAATTAAAGGCTTCATGAAAAAATCTAATTATAAAAATTCTCCTATTGTGTAAACAGTTGCATCACATGCAACCATCCATGAAGACATCGTAAACCTCATTAACATATAATAAGAATATAAGAACATTTTACGGATTAAAAACCTGGATTATTTGTGGATAAAATCCCTCTTTTTTTCTCCTCCTGTTTCATGTGTCTCAGAGTTCTTTACTTTGTTCAATATCTTTTGAAAAGTCTTTGGAGCAACAAAACAACGTTTCCATTCACGTCGCTCACCATTGACACTGTGCTTGTTAGCTTAGCTGCTTTGCTCTGGGACTGTCCAATCAGCAGGTAGGAAAATGATGATGTACTCCGGGTGTTTGAGAACGTTCACAGGGAGACCAGCTCAAAATGTGATTGTTCAAAGCAAACGTTTAGTTGCTGTTCACTTTGTTCAGAAAGAACCGGCAGAATGGATTTTCAAGAACTTCATAGAATCTTTGCTGATTTTAGTCGACCTGGCAACAAATACCGTCTGAAATGTGATTGATTAAAAGCTGTACTGGACTGTTGTCTTTTGCTTTTTTTTTGCTTCACTCATAATCATAATGAACTTAGATGTCTGTCTGAACGTTAATAAGACCTATTAATGATACCGAACAACATAAACACAATTAAAAATCAAACATGTTCAAGAGCGGTAAGAACAGTTCTAAAAAAGTTACTTTGGCTTTGAGCTTCAAAAGCTGTCCCAGTAAATGTTCTTGTCTCCTTTTAAATTGTTGAGCATGAACTCATCAGAGGCCAGTGATTTAATCCAGTGATTTAGTCCAAGGTGCCTACTTGCCTTATGTACATTCACGTACAATAATCCTGGATGTTGTTACAATTTTAACCAAGATGACCACATTTTTCAAAATTATTATTATCTTTTTTTTGTTGTTTTTTCACTATCTTTTTGTTCATTGTAAAAATTTTTGAATAATCAATAAAAATCTCAATTGCAAAAAGAACACCCCAAATATTAGCGAAAACAACTCAGAAAGTTTAATATTTTGATAAATAGTTAATACATCCCAAGACGTTGAAATATTTTAGAATTGGAAAATTCCAAAATATTGGAAAATATTATAAAATATTGGAAAATTTTGGAATTGCAGGGGAAAATAACAATAGAAAGGTTCATGATCACACATCAGGTTAAAAAAGCTTGACGTGCCACATATGGTCCTCAGACCCCAGCTTGCCAACTTCTGCTTTAAAGCCAGTACAGACTTTATGAAAAAAAAATGGACAAATCCTTTAGAAACATTAACTGCTGAAATATAATTACCATCAGTTTTTAAAGGCGTTTCGTGTTAACACTACCTCCTAAAACAGGTGCCCGCGTGCACTCACATCATTCTGTGTGTGTGTGAATGACCAGTGTGTGTCTGAGTTGCAATAATTGCATGCTAATGGCTACAGCATGCAAATACTCCCCTTTGGATCCCATAATCTCCTAATGACCTCTTGTAACGTACACTGTGATATTGGCCCTAATAGATTGTTGTATATTTTTTTCTTCCCGGCTTATTATTCTCATTTTTTATTGCATCTTTAGCCTTCAGAATTACGCGGGCTGGCCTATTAGCATTTTGACATGAGCGAGTTAATTTAGCGCCTTCTCCTTGTTTCTCCGTTGCCCTCCTCCTTGTTTAACATTCATGGACAGTAATGTGCATGTGTGATTGGGCCGAGCTGGCTGAGGGGTTTAATAAACACACACTGAAGAGGCCACAGGTCAACAACGTTTGAATTTATCTGCAGCATACCGAGAAAAGACCTGTAAATGATTCAGGAGCACAGCATTAGTTTTAACGACCAGTAGCAGAGGAATGAGCAAGTACTCTTTTAGATATAAATTCGATGTGTTTATTAAAGGGTTTTGGGACAAAATGTAAACATTTGAACATAAACTGAGGAAAAAAAGCCTCTGTTTGTCTTTTATTACTGTATTTCCAGAGATGCCAAGTTTTTGGCGTCACAAATAGGAAGATTTGGAGGCGGAGCCAAAAGTAGGAGGGGCTATGACATGACAAGATGTCACATTCGGTACTGAACAACACTTGCCATGACAGTTGGTGTAAACATGAGAAAGCAGCTGGAAAATTCTACTATAACACCTAGTGTTATTGTAGAAAAAGTTTCAAAAAAGTCTTCTGGACAGTTCAATTCTTGATCGAGACGTTTGGACTTCCATCCGGAAATCATTTTCAATCTGAATGAAATGGACAGAAAACTGGATCTATTTATACTAACCTGAGTAAAAGGTAAAAAAATAGTAAGAAGGGCTCGTCCAATGAGCCTGTGTTACCTATGATGGCCATGAATGGCCCCTATTGTAGTCACAGACCAGTAAACGAACCCTATTATAAAAATGCTAAAAGCCTAGTGAATAGAAAATACCTGCTAATGAGAGGTGTGAAACTGGGTCATGAGGTGTCATCTTTAGTCCATGGCTTCAAAAGGCTGCTGTAAATACCGGGCAAAATGTATCTAACGCCTCCACTCTGATTCAGTGAGGGATTTTCTTTCATCACAAAGATGGCTTCCTTCACCCCTCTTTCAAACCATCCTTTCTCTCTACTTAGAATCTTCACCTCGCTGTCCTCAAAAGTGTGTTTGGTGGATTTAAGATGCAGATGTACAGCAGACTGTGGACCACTTGAGGCTTCTCTTCTGTGTTGATAAAGTCTTTTATGGAGTGGCTGCTTCGTTTCACCAATGTAGTGTTCTTTGCAGCTCCCTTCACTGCACCGGATCGAATAAACTGTCCATTTCATTCAGATTGAAAATGATTTCCGGATGGAAGTCGAAACGTCTCGTTCAAGAATTAAATTGTCCAGAAGACTTTTTTTAAACTTTTTCTACTATGGAAAAGTAGAAAATGTTCATCCCTGGACATTCATCCAGGGATGAACATTTGTCACCTAGTGTTATGTATCAGTATGAAGAGGAATTACCACCAGAAATGCACCCCTGTACTGGTTGGCCACGCTTTGTTTTGAGGCTCACACACAGAAGCTGTCACATAACCAAAGTTCCCGGATGTCCGACTTCTTCCATACGTTCACCAAAAACAATACTGTTAATAGTCCATGCAGATTGCTGCTAGCGGCCTTCAGATATTCAGCGGCAGCAACAGGAGATGCCATGTGCTTTGCCTAATTTATACCTATGATGATGGAATGCACTAGAGTGTTCATCATCCAGGAGTTTTATTAGCCTTGGTGGGTGAGCGTGAGATAGGTCCTAATTGCGAGTGTCTCCCGCCCAATGCGGGAGACTTGGCATGTTTGTATTTGGTTTTAATGATGAACACTTTCATTAAAATCTCTTCACTAGTTTGTGTTCACAAGAGTCTGTGACCGCAACTGACCTTAACCTTTGGATGCATGACCCTAAAAACCTAATTAGTTCATCCATGAGTAACTGTGGGCAGTTCAGAGAAGTATTATGGAAGCACAGACGCACCATTCGGCTCTTCTTTGTAGTTTGGGAATAGTAAATACAGTATGAGTGTTTAATGGTGTCCTGAATCCCAAACTAAACTGTTTACAAAGTTCCGGAAAAATATTAGAGTAATTTGGAGAACAAATTATGCGATTTAGAACAAAATCCATGGCCAAGAAAAACCTGTCATTTGAATAGTGTCCGAATACCGGAACTTAGAGGTTGCAGATTACTGAAACAGGAGTAATTTAGAGAACAAGCGATGGGGCGGAGAACAAAATGCATGGCCAAGAACAATCCTGTGTTCGTATAGTAACTGAATACTGGATGAAATGACTCAAACTTCTTCTGGGATGTTTTTTATTTGGTAATAATATTTAATTTAATTTGATAAAAACCTCTAAAAGTTGATTTCATATGAAACTCCCTCTACAGCTGATTCCGACCCTTCGTTTAGGACAAACTATAATTTGCAAATATTGTCTTTTCTTATAATTTCTACTCATATTTACATCTCTAAATGAGTGTGTGTGTGTTTGCATGCAGTCGTTGTGCTCCTGCTCTGATGTTAATTGAAATATGTGTAATGAAGCAAAGTTGAGATGGAGAGAAACAAAACGAGAGAGAGAGGAGTAGGTGGAAAGAGAGACAGAGAGAGGGAGGAAAAACAGGGGCCAAGAAAGGAAAGAAGTTTAAAAGAAAAAAAAAAAAGCTGAAACTTTCTTTTAATTATGTTTACCCAACAGGCTTTGCTTCCTCATTTAAATAGCATAAACATCTGGCCGCGGCGCGCCACTAGCATGGCGGCAGTAGTCAAGCAAATCTTGTGGAAAATAATGAAATTAGATCCCTGGTGCTGTGACAGTGGAAGGGCAGAAGACATCCGCTCCATGTTAATAAAATTGCCATGAATGAGTGAATACAATTAGGAAATTGTCAGTGGCGGCGGTGAACTTCTGTAACTCACCGATGTTTGCATCATTCGATTAAGGCGGCAATTTGGACTTGTTTATTTGTGGCTGTTGTGGCTTTTATTAATTGTGACCCGGCAGTGATTGGCCTGCGATTAAAGCAGTCACATATGATGTGGAAGAGGGTGAGGGATGGATTGGTGGGCAGGTTGATGAAGGGAAGCTGTTTTTTTTTTCTATCTGATGTTTATTCTTGTGAAATTTCTGAGACGATGGAGCTTGTTTTGCTGTGAGAAAATGTCTGCTTACGCTCAGCAAAAAAAAAAAAAAAAACCCAAAACAACACACCCCATGTTACATTTAAACTGTTTCATATAAATCAGCAGGTCCACATGACGAGTTATTACTATACATGGTAATAACCATGTATAGCATAACTAGATGCCAGTGGTGGATGAAGTACTCACTTTTTGTACTTAAGTATAAGTACAAACAATTAGACAAAAAAATACTGAAGTAAAAGTAACAATAAAAAAATCTACTTAAGTAAAAGTACAAAAGTAACTGGTGTGAATTTTTATTTTTTTAAGTAAAAAGTACTTGACTATAATTCAAATGTTATTTTTTGTGCTGTAGGATCACAGATAAATACTCTGTGTTATGATGGCGCAACTTTTTATTTACAAGTAAACACAACCAACAACGATCTTCTGACTTGTTGTATATTTGTGCTACATTTGATGTTAGTTTTTTGGCGGAAAATATTTACTCTCGTTTCTGATTGGTTCTCGATTCATTACATCTTCTCCATCTTGGAGACCGCAGGTGATTAACTGCTCCCTCTACAGGTTGATTATAGTGATGCGGCTTCAAGATGCGCAAAAAAACTGTGTATTTTTCAAATGTAACAAAAAAGCAAAACACACTTTTATTGCATGGTAGCTCCCATCATCAGGAATGAATGTGTGTGTGTGTGTGAATGGTTGTATGGAGTGAATGAATAATGCACATGTGAAGCGTCTTTGAGTACCTAGAAAACAGCTATATAAGTTCAATGCATTATTATTATTATTAAAAAGTAAAAGTTCAGATATTTGCTGTAAAAATGTAGTGAAGTAAAAGTAAAAGTACCAGTCTTAAATTTTACTGAAGTAAAGTACAGATACACCTTTTTTTTTACTTAAGTACAGTAACGAAGTACATTTACTTCATTACGTTCCACCACTGCTTAGACACTACCACATGATCGGCTGTCTAAAAGACTTGATACTATGAGTGTAACAGTACACAAAAATTATGATTCGGTAACTTCCTCAATTTTGAAATGTCAGTTTTTTTGTGTGTGTGTGTGTTTTTTTATACAGTAATAGAACACAATGCTAAACAATTTGCCTGTTGTCTGTTTATCTGTTTATTAGAGCGACAAACATATAGCAACATGCAAACAAAATCAAATGCAGTGTTTTTTGGTGATAAGTTCAATAAAGATTCTCAAAAAAGCAACAAAAGTAATGAAATATTATTTTGTAATATTTCTAAGTGTTTAAATGCACGACCAGGCATGGCTTTACCATTTTTTCTGAGTATTAGTCCATACAAAAAATAAATCATTTCACCTCACAAATGCTAAAAACTACTTACTTAAATCTTGTTGCTGTTGGAGAGGTTTATGGCAAAAAAATGCTGCTGCTCGAGTCCTAACAAGAACTAGAAAATACGATCGCATTAGTCCTGTGCTAAAGTCTCTGCACTGGCTTCCTGTGGCTCAGAGAATAGACTTTAAAGCTGCTCTGCTTGTGTTTAAGTCTCTCCATGGTCTAGCACCAAAGTACATCTGTGATATGTTAGTACCTTATGAACCATCTAGAACTCTGAGGACCTCTGGGTCCAGCCTCCTGCTGGTGTCTAGAGTCAGGACTAAACATGGACCATCTAGAACTCTGAGGACCTCTGGGACCGGCCTCCTGCTGGAGCCTAGAGTCAGGACTAAACATGAACCATCCAGAACTCTGAGGACCTCTGGGACCGGCCTCTTGCTGGTGTCTAGAGTCAGGACTAAACATGGACCATCTAGAACTCTGAGGACCTCTGGGACCGGCCTCCTGCTGGTGTCTAGAGTCAGGACAAAACATGAACCATCTAGAACTCTGAGGACCTCTGGGACCGGCCTCCTGCTGGTGTCTAGAGTCAGGACTAAACATGGACCATCTAGAACTCTGAGGACCTCTGGGACCGGCCTCCTGCTGGTGTCTAGAGTCAGGACTAAACATGGACCATCTAGAACTCTGAGGACCTCTGGGACTGGCCTCCTAGAGTCAGGACTAAACATGAACCATCTAGAACTCTGAGGACCTCTGGGACCGGCCTCCTGCTGGAGCCTAGAGTCAGGACTAAACATGAACCATCTAGAACTCTGAGGACCTCTGGGTCCGGCCTCCTGCTGGTGTCTAGAGTCAGGACTAAACATGAACCATCCAGAACTCTGAGGACCTCTGGGACCGGCCTCTTGCTGGTGTCTAGAGTCAGGACTAAACATGGACCATCTAGAACTCTGAGGACCTCTGGGTCCGGCCTCCTGCTGGTGTCTAGAGTCAGGACTAAACATGAACCATCTAGAACTCTGAGGACCTCCGGGACCGGCCTCCTGCTGGTGTCTAGAGTCAGGACTAAACATGGAGAAGCTGCATTTCAATTTTATGCTGCAAAAGTCTGGAACAAACTTCCTGAGGCCGTGAGACAGACCTCTACTGTGACCATGTTTAAATCTAGGATGAAAACACTTCTATTTAACTGTGCATTTAATTAATTGCTGTTTTTTTTATCTGTTTTAATGATTCTATTTATTTAATTTTTAAACTTTTTTATTCTATGTTTTGTGATTTTAATGCATTCTTTTTCTTTTCTTTCTTGTGAAGCACTTTGAATTACATTTTGTATGAATTGTGCTACAAATAAACTTGCCTTGCCTTCGCCAAGGACCCTAGACGTGCACTCAGTTGGAGGCGAACCCACCAACTTTTCAGTTGACTTCTGCTCCACGGGCGAACGCTCTAATCACTGAGCCACCGTCTCCACCTTCGTTACATCCATTGGTCCAAGACCCAAAATGAATGTCTGCTCGAAGATGATATTTGATCATTTAATTTTGCGTCTCAATCTCAACTTCACATTTGAATGTAAATCATCAACGTGACAAATGAATATTTGAGTAAAAGTAAAAGAATTGAAATGATAACTTAAATTCATAATAAAATAGCGAATGTAAGATTAAAATTAGAGGTCATTCATAAAAAATAAGGTTGAACGTAATGTTGAACCCTAAAAAAATATATATTTTTTGTGACCAGAATTGGAACAAGGACACACATGATGAATGTGTCATAATGTGGAGATGAGGCCAAAAATATACCCTTGACACAACAGACAGACTCAGATGAAGAAATCACAAGCTGATTTATTAGATTGATAAAAAAGTCCAAAAAAAGAAGACAAAAACAGATAAACTGGGGAGGTTCTGATGAAGGAGCTGAAGCCAAAAATTGGATAACAGGTCAAGCATGGTAAACAAACGATCTGGCAAAGAGTGTGTGAAAAACTGATCCATTTATGCTAAAGCAGATTAGTAGATGAGTTTCAGGTGTGACTTGTAAACACACACAGACAAGAGGGAAGGGGAAACAGGACACAGAGGGGGAACAGACTACTCTCCTGACAGAATGAAACGTTTCATCTTCTGAACCGCTTATTCTGTAACAAGGTCACGGGGGGTGCCGGACACTATCCTGGCTGATTAAAGGCAAGAGGCAGGGCCAACCAACCTAACATGCTTGTTTTTGTCTCGTCACCAGAAACTTGCAAACATCTCGTCACATTTTAGTCACCAAAGAGCTGCATTTATTTTGTCATCATTACGTCATCGTCACGACAAAAAAAGCTTTGTCAACGAAATAATTTTGTTGTCGTTATTGTTGATGAAAACAACACTAGGTTACAGATCGTGACCGCCCCTGCAACCAGTGGCTGCTTGAAGAAAAATTATTTGGGAAGTAAATAAGTCCGGGGGTTTAAACCACGTGTGGATATTGAAAAAAAATGTATAGACTGGCGTTACGTTCTGAGTAAACTCAAATTTAACGTCTGGGAATGTCGTTAAAAAGACGTCTTTTGGACGCAACTTTACTCAACGGGAAGCAATAAAAGTACATTTTTTCTCAAAATCTGCTCACATGAGACGCTACTCCCACCTATAATGGGTTCTAAACACACACAAATTCCAGAATCATTTGTAAACAGCCCTGCACAGACTCTGTCATGATCCCCTCTCCTGCCGCCAGAGGGAGCCCTGGATGTTCCTCATCACCCTGATTAGGGACACCTGAGATTGATTCCTGATGCCACACATCTGTGGACTCTTCCATCTATTTAAGGGCAATCACCTGGACTTCCCGGTCGGGTCATACCATCCCTTCCAGCCAGGTCTCCTTGGTTGCCTGACCAAGAACACATTCTGACAATAACCTTTTGCCATGCCACGGAAACTTTGTTTTTCTTTCACGGTATCAACGGACCGTCAAATTCAAATAAACCACATTTTCTGTCTGTAATTGGGTCGTCCTTTTTCCACCTGCACGCCGCTTCATGACAGACCCAAACATAGTCTGTCTTCTGTACTCATACCGCTACAGTCTGACAGGGTTTTAGAGTAACACAATTAAAATACTGTTGTTTATTGGATTTTTATAGACATTTTTAAAAAATACACTCACATTAATCCAGAAAAAAGTCTTTTAAATATGACTAAAACAGATTAGTTTAGCAGTACTTTAACCACACGCCGTACAGACTTCAGTACGGTCGATAAATCCCCTCCAATACTCTTTATCATCTTCACACATTCAAACGGGCACACATCTTTCCTCTTTGGTCTTGCTGTGTTCGTTCTATAGAGAAGACTGTGTTTACTTTTGAGCTTCACGCAGACGGGGAAAAGAATTACATTTGTGGAAATGAGTTGTCATTTCAGGAGGTAATAATGGATTTGGGCCTAAGAGCTCCACAAACAGAAACACCGGAGAGTGAAAGGAACGACACACGGGAGGAGCCAAGAGAGAAAATGTGTGTGAGTAGATGGGTCACACATGTTTGGCTGGACATCTGTTTAAATGAGAGGGAACCACTGAATTTTGCTGTGTTGGTGGGGGTGGGATAAAAGAGGTGAACATCTCACCACAAGATTCTTTCAGTCTTCAAAGCTACAGTCTGGTTGGGAGTAATGGTTTCCATCCCTTTTGCCTGATTGGGTTCATCCTGTCAACACCGCTTCGTTCACTGACAACCATATTTTATCTTTTGTCTTGGCTGAAACGCCTTCGCTGCATTTCATGCTGACTTAAAATGGCTCTCTCTGTTTGGAAAGTTCCACTGGTGCTGCCAAAGGAAAGAGACCTTCATGGTTTTATCTTCCTCCATTTAGCAGCGACCTTTGGACTGAACAGCAGTGTGGATGTCACATCGAGCCCCTCACTGGAACAACGTCTCTTCTTCTCACAAACAAGATGTCGGCATGAATAATTCCTTTGAGTCACCACCGTTGGGCCGGCCAAGCTAAATCAGTCCTGTGTAAACCTAAGAAGTTTTATGTTACACGTCAGACATCGTTTTACATCTAATATTATTTGGTACCAAAATGAAAGCTGTGACCAGTTAAACTTCATCCCACCAACTCACAGCTGGCTGCATTCGTAACATTTAAAAAGACTCGGGAAGAAGATGTCAAACTTTTTTACTGCCAAAGAAACAGAACTCGTACCAGAGAGTGTCCTCCGATCACAGCACATGAATAAATTAGGTTTGACTTTAGAATCCAGTGTGTTATGTCGAGAACAGCCATAAGCAGAGATCCACCTCAAACGCCTTCTCAGACATCTTTACTGAGCAAAAAAATACCAGCATAAAAAAACTGGTGTTAATTGTGTTTTGATCATTAATATTTATAAAGAATTTCTAATCAATTTGTCCAATTAGCACCTCCAAATCTGAGACCATGGTCCTCGCCCAGAAAAGGGTGGAATGCCCCTGTGGGTCAGGGACAGGGTCCTGCCCCAAGTGGAGGAGTTTAAGTATCTCGGGGTCTTGTTCACGAGTGGGGGAAGGATGGAGCGGGAGATCAACAGGCGGATGGGTGCGGCGTCAGCAATAACTAGGACGCTGCATCGTTCCGTTGTGGTAAAGAGAGAGCTGAGCCGAAAAGTAAAGCTCTCGATTTACAAGTCGATCTACGTTCCTACCCTCACCATGGTAACCAGGATCTACGTTTCTACCCTCACCATGGTAACCAGGATCTACGTTCCTACCCTCACCATGGTAACCAGGATCTACGTTCCTACCCTCACCATGGTAACCAGGATCTACGTTCCTACCCTCACCATGGTAACCAGGATCTACGTTTCTACCCTCACCATGGTAACCAGGATCTACGTTCCTACCCTCACCATGGTAACCAGGATCTACGTTCCTACCCTCACCATGGTAACCGGGATCTACGTTCCTACCCTCACCATGGTAACCAGGATCTTTGTTTCTACCCTCACCATGGTAACCAGGATCTACGTTCCTACCCTCACCATGGTAACCAGGATCTACGTTCCTACCCTCACCATGGTAACTAGGATCTACGTTCCTACCCTCACCATGGTAACCAAAATCTACGTTCCAACCCTCACCTATGGTCACCAGCTGTGGGTGGTGACCGAAAGAATGAGATCGCGGGTACAAGTGGCCGAAATGAGCTTCCTCCTCGGGTGGCTGGGCTCTCACTCAGAGATCGGGTGAGAAGCCCTGCTATCCAGGAGGAGCTGAGTGTTGAGCCGCTCCTCCTCCAGGTCGAGAGGAGCCAGATCGGTCGTCCGGGCATGTGGTCAGGATGCCTCCCTAGCACCTCGCTGGTGAGGTGTTTCGGGCACGTCCCACCGGGAGGAGACCAAGAGGCAGACGCCGGATCCGCTGGAGAGACTATGTCTCACAGCTGGCCGGGGAACGACTCGGGATCCTCCTGGGTGAGCTGGAGGATGCAGACAGGGTGAGAGAAGCTTGGGCTGCCCGTCTGAGGATGTTGGCCCCGCGACCCGACCCTTGATAGTATAATACAGTATATAAAAAAAATCTATTTTTCTATCCAGTAAAGTTGGCCGTAGCAAAGAAGGACAAAATGGTCTAAACTACTGTTGGTAAATCTGCAGCATGGGAGAACACAGTGGGTAGAGCGTGTTACCCCGCACCATCAGGTTTTCTACCCACTACACTCCTCGCTGTCCTTCTCCGGAGCCAATCCTCCACCCCTTGCACTGCCCTCACACCATAAATCACATTTTTTCAGTGTTTTTTGTTGCTTTATTTAAACTAATTAATGCATCACTTTATGATCTTGAAACTGTAGAAAAAAATAAGTAATCAGATTACTATGTTACTCAAAAAGTAACTTTGTTTGTAACTCTGTTTGCAACAGCAATCTTCCCAAAACGGCTGATATCTATCGTGTTGTAGTAATAGGTGACCTAGACCATTTGTTGTATTGGCACTACACCTTAATCAGCTCATGTATAGTTGGTACTGACTAACCGTGTTGTACAAAGTACTTCACTAAAACCAGTCACATTTTTTTTTTTGAGAAATAACTTTTACGTAAGTGTTACAGAAGTACAGATGGCCCGAAGGCTTAATTTCTCGGCACATTTTGTTTGAGGAGGCATAAAAAAAAGAAAAGGAAAGTGACGTCTTTATTTTATAATTTAAAATAAATATGTCGCTGAATAAAATGCTGAATTCTAGACGAGCCTAATTAAATCTCTGCACACGTCGGAGGTTTTTAATTACCTCTCACCTCAAACAGGATTTCTATCCTGTTGTTTTTAAATCAGAAATTCTTCTCTTTGTGTTTACAAAGAAAAGAAACTTCCTTTTTTTCTGCTGATTTGTTGTTTTTTACGAGAAAAATCTGCAAGTTTGCGTCCAGCTTTCTGCAGGAACATAATTTATAAGAGTCTGATTGGCTGTGCGGAGTGATCTCTGGATGCTGATGTTTTTCTTCCAGATGTTTTTATAGGATCAGGTTTAGATCAACTTCACCTGTTCCGTTCCGTCATCTCCCGATTGCTCCGGGGTCGGGTCGCGGGGGCAACAGCCTCAAACGGGCAGCCCAGGCCTCTCTCTCCCCGGCTGCATCCTCTAGCTCACCCGGAAAGATCCCGAGTCGTTCCCGGCCAGCTGTGAGACATAGTCTCTCCAGCGGGTCCGGGGTCTGCCCCTTGGTCTCCTCTCGGTGGAACGTGCCCGAAACACCTCACCCGCGAGGCGCTCAGGGGGCATCCTGACCAGATGCCCGAACCACCCCATCTGGCTCCTCTCGACCTGGAGGAGGAGCGGCTCGACACTGAGCTACTCCCGGATGGCAGAGCTCCTCACCCGAACTCTGAGTGAGAGCCCAGCCACCCTGTGGAGGAAGCTCATTTCGTCCGCTTGTACCCGCGATCTCATTCTTTCGGTCACCACCCACAGCTGGTTACCATAGGTGAGGGTTGGAACGTAGATCCTGGTTACCATGGTGAGAGTAGGAACGTAGATCCTGGTCACCATGGTGAGAGTAGGAACGTAGATCCTGGTTACCATGGTGAGAGTAGGAACGTAGATCCTGGTTACCATGGTGAGGGTAGGAACGTAGATCCTGGTTACCATGGTGAGGGTACAAACGTAGATCCTGGTTACCATGGTGAGAGTAGGAACGTAGATCCTGGTTACCACGGTGAGGGTAGGAACGTAGATCCTGGTTACCATGGTGAGAGTAGGAACGTAGATCCTGGTCACCATGGTGAGAGTAGGAACGTAGATCCTGGTTACCATGGTGAGAGTAGGAACGTAGATCCTGGTTACCATGGTGAAGGTAGGAACGTAGATCCTGGTCACCATGGTGAGAGTAGGAATGTAGATCCTGGTTACAATGGTGAAGGTAGGAACGTAGATCCTGGTTACCATGGTGAAGGTAGGAACGTAGATCCTGGTCACCATGGTGAGAGTAGGAATGTAGATCCTGGTTACCATGGTGAGGGTAGGAACGTAGATCGACTTGTAAATCGAGAGCTCTCTCTTTACCACGACGAACCGATGCAGCGTCCTAGTTATTGCTGATGCCGCACCGATCCGCCTGTCGATCTTCCGCTCCATCCTTCCCCCAATCGTGAACAAGACCCCGAAATACTTAAACTCCTCCACTTGGGCCCGTGACCTCCAGCTCTCACTGGATCAATTTGCTGCCGAGTGTGAAGTGGCCGGGATGGGAATTAGCGCCTCCAAATCCGAGACCATGGTCCTCGCCCGGAAAAGGGTGGAATGCCTCCTGTGGGTCGGGGACAGGGTCCTGCCCCAAGTGGAGGAGTTTAAACTTCACCTGTGCAGATATTAATGTTTCTGTAACCAGTCATAATCTCTGAGATTTAGTAAATGATGAAAGATCAGAAATCCAGAATGAAGTTTAACCAATCTGAAGTAAAATTTGGAAAATCTGGGAAAAAAATTTGTGAAAATTGGATAAAACTAGTGAATTCCAGAAAAAATTTGAAATCAAGATAAATGTTTGTAAAATCAAACAACAAAAATTATATCTGAAATATATTTATTACATTTAAGGAAAAATGTTTTAAAAATGAGTCGAATCAAGTTTAAAAATCTGAAAAAAAAAGAATAAAATCTGTAGAAAACAAACAAGTGTAAATTTTAAATAAAAATGAGTAAAATGTGTCCCAAAATTTTAAAATTTTGTTAAAATCAATTAAAGTGTAGAATTAAATTAGTTTTTTTGTCTGTGAATAAAATAAAATTTAAATTCAGATTAAAGTTTGAAACAACAGTAAAAATGAATTTTAAAAAGGAGGGAATTCTGAAAACAATGAGAGAAATACACGTAAATACAAAACAAATCCCCCAAAAAACTGAGTGTAAAATCCCTCCAAAAAGTAATCAAAATATAGAAAAGTTCATAAAATTTTTTTAAAAACCCTGTAAAATAAATAAATAAATATAATGAAGTGAATTCTAAATTTAAAAAGTGAAATCGTTAATAAAGTATTTTAATTAATTTCACAATAAAAGTGAGAAAAATCAAGTTAAAACAAATCCTTTGAAAAGTAACATATTCCATAAAAAATAATTAAATCCAAGTTAATAAAATCTATCATCATGATATTTTAATCCTTCATAATCTCTGAGAATATTTTAGTATGATTTGTGTCCTGCTTGATCAGACCTGCTTTTATTCTGGACAGTAGAAGAACCCGGACCAGGTGTTGAAGTGGACATAGAACCCTGACCCTCCCATCCTGGCATTGCATGCCATGTGTGGCACGTCTCAAATGAATAGAATCATAATAAAACTTTATGTATTTACCGTAGATGTGATGAAAGTTTTAGTTCCAATTTATCCCAGATGTTCTACCTTCATGTGAAAACGAAATGACTAAAACATGGGCTGCATGTTTACTATTAAAGGTCTGGAACATGTGTGTTCCTGTTAATGGTGGAAACACATGTTTAATAACACACACACACACACACACACACACACACACACACACCTTCATGTGTGTGATAACCCTCCTGGGGGTGTGGCAGTGAGGGGTAGAAATCAAACACACCAAGAAGATAAGCCATAAGCAGTGACACCATACACACTCTGGATATTAGTGTGTGTGCATGTTCGTGTGTGGATTGTAAAATACAACCAATATTTTGAGTTTCTTATAAATATATACTCACAACCAACTATACATGAACTTATTAGATTGGCAGAGTCATGCGAACAAAGGACAAGGTCACAAAAGTTGAGGTCACAAATTTTTGAAAAGTGCGCCTCCTGAGATGGCAGTAGGTGTAACGTGTAGGTCTCCACAGTTTTTGGATTTTTTGTGTTACATTATGAGATGATCTAACAATCCAGAGCAATGGAGAGTGTGGAAAAGAGGTGAAGAAGCGTGTGCAGGCAGGCTGGAACGGGTGGAGGAAAGTATCAGGTGTGATGTGTGATAGAAGAGTTTCTGCTCAAATGTAGGGAAAGTGTACAAAACCGTGGTGAGACCGGCCATGCTGATTGGTCTAGAGACAGTGTCATTGAGGAAAAGACAGGAAGCAGAGATGGAGGTAGCAGAGATGAAGATGCTGAGGATCTCTCTGGGAGTGACCAGGATGGACAGAATCAGAGGAACAGCACATGTTAGAGGTTTTGGGGATAAAGTTAGAGAGGTCAGACTGAGATGGTTTGGACATGTACAGAGGAGAGAGAGAGAGTACATCAGAAGAAGGATGCTGGATTTGGAACCACCAGGAAAGAGGACTAGAGGAAGACCAAAGAGGAGGTTCATGGATACAGTGAAGGAAGACATGAAGATAGTTGGTGTGACCAAAGAGGATGCAGCAGATAGGGTTAGATGGAAGAAACTGACTTGCTGTGGAGACCCCTAAAGGGAAAAGCCGAAAGAAGAAGAAGAAGATTATGAGATGATTTACTTCCTACACATCCAGCTTCACTACGGTGCGTGTGTACAGAGACACAGTGGAACTAAAGATGGTGGACTGCTGGTGTTTGACTACAACAAATAGTGTTGTTCCATTACAGTGAAGGATGTGAGTTGCTGTCAAGATGTGGAGCTTTTAGTAACAGTTTAAGATCTTGTTATGATCCACTGGAGCTTTTTATCATTGTTGCCACAGTAACCCACATTCTACCCCCTGGTGGGTCAACTCTCATGTGTATCTACCACCGCTGTTCCCTCAGGTGGCTGTTCCAGCTCTGTTCCACCATACTAAAATCGTATTACAGTAAGTTACCATATAAGGGTGGAGGAATAGCTCAGTGATTGAGTGGCTGTCTTTAAATTAGAGAGTTGAAGGTTCAATTCCTACAACAAGCTCATACCAAAGTGTCCCTGAAGAAGACCCCGACCACTGGCAGTGCTGTGTATCAAAATAATTTCCCCACGAGAGGTCAATAAAGTCAGTTGTTATTGTGATATAAAATAATCAGCATCATATATTTTTTCTTTCACCATCGCCGCCTATTCAGATGTACAAATCTATCGAGGCTGGAAAATGAATCAATTTAATTGTGTTGATTTCAATTGACTAATCTATTAAAGGGCCCATCTCATGCAAAAGTGACTTTCCTGAGTTTTCTACCTTGTAAGAGTGATGTCCGGGCCTTGTATATGTGTGTGTGTGTGTGTGTGTGTGTGATGTCCGGGCCTTGTATATGTCACCAAAGGGCTTTCTAGATTGATTTCGCCCGTTTTTCTGTGGATTTCTGGAACGCTCAGACAAAACAACCAATGAGCAGATGTCTAAAGTATGACGCATTTGACGTAGCCAGGACGGACTTCGCACACGCCCCCCTCCCTCCTCACCACCCGCCCGCCCTCCTCACTACACTCTCACTCTACAAGTATTTTGTAATACTTTACCAATCAGTAACATTCATCCCATGCCGCCGCGGTGCTTGTGCTTCGTGCACCTCAAAATCCTCGTCGGATTCTGGATCCAAAATGTAGGGCTGAACACGATGAATCGATATGATAAAATCTTATTTCAGACGCTACCAAACCGCTACGCACGGGTTTACGCCTGCCTTCCCCCTCCCGCTCAGAGATGGGCGGAGGAATAGCGGCTCAGTGAGAGCAGAGGGCAAAGCTTGTACTTTCTCATGACGGGCGGGGGGATGAGCAGACCCGGTCTTTCATAGTTCCGGGTCTGTGACTGCGCTCCACCAAATCAATATATTTTCATAACTATGGTGTAATGCATGTTGCAAACCACACATTTTGCGTGTGTATGTGCAGAGGATACAATGTGAAGAGAGTTATTTTGCATGAGATGGGCCCTTTAATTTCAAAAGCAGAAAAAAATTAAAGTATTGACAAAAGCAGCAACTTTTCCACATGTTTTCCAGCTTTTTTTTTTTGTATTGATCCATCACTGGGAAAATTTGTGTGCTGCATTACACCGCAGCAGGCTGCCACAATGGCACCAGTGGTGGGAGAAACAGGGCGTTAGGTGTCCTCTCCAAGGAACCAAGACGAGAACTCAGTGGGAATCAAACCCGCGAACTTCCGATTAACTTCCAGACCGCGGGTGAACGCTCTACCACTGAGCCACCTCCTCCACCCGGGGTTCTTTGTAGAAAAAACCATGAAACCCTTCTGGTTTTCCATTGATTTTATTAGTAAAACAAATATAACTCATAAAGTACTTTTATTTCATGGAATGTCAAATTGTTTGAAAAAACAAGACATAAAAAACAATAAGAATTGATAATAAAAATATGGTTGATGCGTCAAAAACAAAGACAAAAAGAAAACAGTAAAAAAGCCCAACTGTTTTTGTTCATACCCTAAGACAGGGGTCCTCAACCTTTTCTGCGCCACAGACCGGTTTAGTGTCTGACAATATTTTCACGGACCGGTCTTAAGGTGATAAGACCAGCCTGAAAAACTGTCTTTTTTAATCAATAATAGCAAACCACTTTGTCTTCACGAGAAAATTTATTAGCAGCGTCTTTATAACGTGGAAACATTGTCTCTGCTCGAACGCACTCTGGTTGCCATGGTAACGGTAAAAATGCCTTCAAAATAAAAGACATCACAAAAACAAAGTGAATAAAAATAACAGTTCTGTGCGGCCCGGTACCACATGACCCGCGGCCCGATACTAGTCCGCGACCCGGTGGTTGGGGACCACTGCCCAAAGATATTCTGAAAAACAGAATTTAACGTAAATACTAAACAATTAATATCTAACACTGTTACACTGTTCTGAACAATAATACGGTAGATAACGTATACATATTCTTCTTCTTCTTTCGCCATTTCCCGTTAGGGGGCGCCACAGCAAGTCAACTTCTTCCATCTAACCATATCTCCTGTATCCTGTCCACCTGTCTTCCTTCACTGTATCCATGAACCTCCTCTTTGGTCTTCCTCTAGTCCTCTTTTCTGGTGGTTCCAAACCCAGCATCCTTCTTCTGATGTACTCTCTCTCTCTCCTCTGCACATGTCCAAACCATCTCAGTCTGGCCTCTCTGACTTTATCCCCAAAACCTCTAATATGTGCTGTTCCTCTGATCCTGTCCATCCTGGTCACTCCCAGAGAGATCCTCAGCATCTTCATCTCTGCTACCTCCATCTCTGCTTCTTGTCTTTTCTTCAGTGCTACTGTTTCTAGACCAATCAGCATGACCGCTCTCACCACGGTTTTGTACACTTTCCCTTTCATTCTAGCTGAAACTCTTCTATCACACATCACACCTGATACTTTCCTCCAGCCTGCCTGCACACACTTCTTCACCTCTTTTCCACACTCTCCATTGCTCTGGACTATTGATCCTAGATACTTAAACGTATACGTATTCTCGTGTTTTATTTTTACTAAGTTTTGTCAACATGTTATAAAGATCGCAAACAGAATTTATTTTTATTATAAGTTTTGTTTGCATCACACAAAATAAACTTTCAAAATAAAGTTTTGTTGTTTTTGTGAATTCAAATTATGATCATTATTAATCTCTGTTAGTTACATTTTTAATTGATTCCTACCATATATAAACATATTTTATACATATACTGTATACATATACACTTATATATGTGTGTGTGAGAGCAGATGGGTAATGGCCCCTGTGCAGAGTGGTGGGGGTCTCTGTATAAACACGCAGCTCTGATTGCAGACCTGATTACCTGCCATATGCCAGCTGAAGGGTCCGACCAAATGAGAACAGTGTGCAAACGTTAAAGCAGCGTTTTTATAGCGCGCTCATTATACTCCCCCTCTGCCAAATGAAAATGAGCGTGGCGGGGAGGGAAAATAATGAAGTCATAAAAAAATGGACGGGTCACGGTGCGTGGTTACTGCCATCTCCCAGCTGTAATCCCATTGGATGGAGAGGAAAGGAAGGGTCCCCCACTGGGACGCTGGTAGAACATTGTTCAGACCCCGAGATGACTTCAAGAGATAAAAAGTTTCCAGTCAAAGCAGATCGCAATCAAAGTTCAAACTGATCTGTTTGCAGTGAGTTGGTGTGTGTGTGTGTGTGTGTGTGTGTGTGTTATGCCGGTGAGATTATCCTCCTGTTAGCCTTTGTGGTTTGCATTATGCATGCAGCGTACAGGCTAAACTGACCTTGCAGGATGATCATTGACTCTCCTTGGAAAACACTTGTTATCCCAGGATTAACACACACACACACCAATTACTGTACTTCTTATAATCCTGGAAAGAAAAAAGGAAAATACTTTCTCAGATTTTAGGAGTTTTCGCCCTTTGAACAAACTTTATCTGTGGACACAAACGGTGAAATGCTTAGTGGTTAAATGTACGCAGAGTATCACAAGAAAAACGTTGGATACATGGCAACCACAAAACGTAAACAATCAATCCTGATATTTTTAAAATAAAAACATGTAAAAAGTGATGTTTGAAAGATACATGTCAAAAAAATATTTGTTGTCGTAGAATTCAGCCTGGACGAGGAGTGGCTCGACACCGAGCTCCTCCCGGATGGCAGAGCTCCTCACCCGATCTCTGATTGAGAGCTCAGCCATCCTGCGGAGGAAGCTCATTTCGGCCGCTTGTATCCGCGATCTCATTCTTTCGGTCACCACCCACAGCTGGTTACCATGGTGAGGGTAGGAACGTAGATCGACTTGTAAATCGAGAGCTTTGCTTTTCGGCTCAGCTCTCTCTTTACCACGATGGACCGATGCAGCGTCCTAGTTATTGCTGATGCCGCACCGATTCGCCTGTCGATCTCCCGCTTCATCCTTCCCCCACTCGTGAACAAGACCCTGAGATACTTAAACTCCTCCACTTGGGGCGGGACCCTGTCCCTGACCTGCAGGGGGCATCCCACCCTTTTCCGGGCGAGGACCATGGTCTCGGATTTGGAGGCGCTAATTCCCATCCCGGGAGGAGCTCGGTGTCGAGCCGCTCCTCCTCCAGGTCTAGAGGAGCCAGATGGGGTGGTTCGGGCATCTGGTCAGGATGCCCCCCGAGCGCCTGTTTCGGGCACGTCCCACTGGGATGAGACCAAGGGGCAGACCCCGGACCCGCTGGAGAGACTATGTCTCACAGCTGGCCGGGGAACGACTTGGGATCCTTCCAGGTGAGCTGGAGGATGCAGCCGGGGAGAGAGAGGCCTGGGCTGCCCATTTGAGGCTGTTGCCCCCGTGATCCGACCCCGTAACAAGCGGAAGATGACGGAACGGAACGGAATTCAGCCTTCGAGGACTGTAGTAAAAAAGGTTTTTTATATGAAGAAAAAAGAATGATACTTTATTGATCCCGTTCCGTTCCGTCATCTTCCGCTCATCCAGGGCCGGGTCGCAGGGGCAACAGCCTCAGACAGGAAGCCCAGGCTTCTCTCACCCCAGCTGCATCCTCCAGCTCACCCAGAAGGATCCCAAGTCGTTTATTGATCCTTCACTGGGGAAAAATGTGTGCTTCATTACACCGCAGCAGGCTGCCACAATGGCGCCAAAGGAGGGAGAAACGCGGGGTTAGGTGTCTTCTCCAAGGACACCTAGACATGAACTCAGTGGGATTCACAACCGCAATTTTCCAGTTAATATCTGGTCCGAGGGCTGACAGACGAGGTTAGACAAGAATCTCCATGGACAATGATGTTTGCAGATGACATTGTGATCTGTAGTGAGAGGAGGGAAGAGGTGGAGGAAAAGCTGGAGAGGTGGAGGTTTGCACAGAAAGAAGAGGAATGAAGATTAGTCAGAGTAAGACAGAGTACATGTGCAAATGAGAGGGATCCAAATGGAAAAGTGAGGTTACAGGGAGAAGAGAAAAATAAGGTGGAAGATTTTAAGTATCTAGGATCAACAGTCCAGAACAATGGAGAGTGTGGAAAAGAGGTGAAGAAGCATGTGCAGGCAGGCTGGAACAGGTGGAGGAAAGTATCAGGTGTGATGTGTGATAGAAGAGTTTCAGATAAAATGAAAGGAAAAGTGTACAAAACCGTGGTGAGAGCGGCCATGCTGATTGGTCTAGAGACAGTGGCACTGAGGAAAAGACAGGAAACAGAGATGGAGGTAGCAGAGATGAAGATGCTGAGGATCTCTCTGGGAGTGACCAGGATGGACAGGATCAGAGGAACAGCACATGTTAGAGGTTTTAAAGTCAGAGAGGTCAGACTGAGATGGTTTGGACATGTACAGATAAGAGAGAGAGAGAGTACATCAGAAGAAGGATGCTGGATTTGGAACCACCAGGAAAGAGGACTAGAGGAAGACCAAAGAGGAGGTTCATGGATACAGTGAAGGAAGACATGAAGATAGTTGGTGTGACCAAAGAGGATGCAGCAGATAGGGTTAGATGGAAGAAACTGACTTGCTGTGGCGCCCCTGAAGAGAAATGCCGAAAGGAGAAGAAGATCTGGTCCGAGGGCGAATGCTCTACCACTGAGCCACCACCTCCTGTGATATGATACAGGAATCATTTTAACAGTCTCCAGTTGAGTCTCTGAACAAACCCGATTCTTGTTGGCGTCTTTTTATCTCTCATGTGAACTGTTTTATTTGATCGGTCATTCGGCCGTAATGATTCTGATCTGTTATGATGTGGGAGCCTGCTTTTTGGTTTTTACTCATCCAGGATTTTACTTGTTAGTGTGAAATCACGAGGCCGACGTCAGAAGTGAACCATTTAATTCCACTTGATGGACTGTCCTTGTATTTTTAAATACAGGTACAAAGTAAAAAACTAAAAGTTTCTAATCTATGATACTACCGGTGTCAGGGTTTTAGGGATGTGGAAGGAGGAGGGCCGAATTTCCTGACATCAAAGAAGGTTTACTAACACAAATCAGGAAAGTCTGTAAAGCAAGAAGCACAGGATTAACTCAAGACTTCAAAAGTTCAAATAATAATAAAGTTCAAACATGGTCAGGCAACCAGGGTGACCTGGCTGGAAGGAATGGTAAGACCCGACAGGGAAGTTCCAGGTGGTTCCCCTTAAATAGATGGCAGGGTGCACAGATGTGTGGAATCAGGAATCATCCACAGGTGACCCTAATCAGGTTGATTGGGAACATCCAGGGCTCCCTCTAGCGGTAGGTGAGGGAATCCTGACAACCAGGGTTTTGGTGAAATGATAGAAACAGGTTGACACCAAGCAGTGAACAACATGTCTTCACTCTTGCATTGAGTAACTGAGGGCAGTTTTATTAAACTCCATCTGTATGTTGAGAGACAGTCCGAGTGCTTCCTGCCTCCTTCACTCAAACCATTACTACTTATTGTCCCGGTAAAATAAATGATGGGTTGGTTTGGTCCTCGCCATGGTCACCATGGTCCCCATACTCACCATGGTCCTCGCTTGGAAAAGGGTGGAATGCCCCCTACGGGTCAGGGACAGGGTCCTGCCCCAAGTGGAGGAGTTTAAGTATCTCTGGGTCTTGTTCACGAGTGGGGGAAGGATGGAGCGGGAGATCGACAGGCGGATCGGTGCGGCATCAGCAATAACTAGGACGCTGCATCGGTCCGTCGTGGTAAAGAGAGAGCTGAGCCGAAAAACAAAGCTCTCGATTTACAAGTCGATCTACGTTCCAACCCTCACCATGGTAACCAGCTGTGGGTGGTGACCGAAAGAATGAGATCGCGGGTACAAGCGGCCAAAATGAGCTTCCTCCGCAGGGTGGCTGGGCTCTCACTCAAAGATCGGGTGAGGAGCTCTGCCATCCGGGAGGAGCTCGGTGTCGAGCCGCTCCTCCTCCAGG
Source organism: Neostethus bicornis (assembly GCA_902685375.1). Lineage (NCBI taxonomy): Eukaryota > Metazoa > Chordata > Actinopteri > Atheriniformes > Phallostethidae > Neostethus > Neostethus bicornis. The sequence goes on from LR738548.1 coordinate 4,268,814, forward strand.
TCGAGAAAAGCCAGATGGGGTGGTTCGGACATCTGGTCAGGATGACCCCCGAGCGCCTCGCGGGCGAGGTGTTTCGGGCACATTCCACCGGGAGGAGACCAAGGGGCAGACCCTGGACCCGCTGGAGAGACTATGTCTCACAGCTGGCCGGGGAACGACTTGGGATCCTTCCAGGTGAGCTAGAGGATGCAGCCGGGGAGAGAGAGGCCTGGGCTGCCCGCTTGAGGCTGTTGCCCCCGCGACCCGACCCCGGAACAAGCGGAAGATGACGGAACGGAACGGTTGGTGTATTGCTGACTTATCAGATGATAAATGATTGTCTGTAAAAGAATCTTGAAGACCGTCTGATCAAAGAAATGTAATTCTTAAACATGAAACATTTAAATATCACTAAATTAGAACTTGTTATTATTTTAGGGTACAACTTCAAACTTTCCTTCCCAAAGTACCCGGAGCAAATCCTGGCCAACACTCGGGGACATTGTGACGCGTTCATGTGCTCTTTTGTTTGTTTAAGTTGCTGCTGATGCAAAGAGCTCCGGGCCTTTTTGTTCCCCGTGTACGAGCTCCCAGAGACGGGACACCTTTATTTTAATGTATGAGATTAAGCCATTCCCTTTCATGCTCTTACATTTCCATTCTACTGATGTTCTAATTTGGTCCAAGCACCATGTATGTCAGATGTGTGTTATACTGGGGAGAGAGAATCGACTTCGGTGTAACAAGCTGGGACTCCCACCTTCCTGCAAACCCGCCAGGAGTGTGTCTTAGGAATAAGTGTTGTTGCCAGGGGCTCCCCATCACTTTCCTCCATCAGGAGAAAAGGGGAACTTGTGCATAATCCTAAAGCCCATTGTGGCCTACTTAGTGGGAAGGGAACATGCCTTTCCGACTGGTCGTGCCTTTGTATGTGGGTCAGCTTCATTCAAATTCTCTTTCATTCCAGCTCTTCTTCCGACACTGTGGCCCATCATTAGCTGTAATATAGGTCACCCCAGGCTTTGTGAGGCTCCAGCCCCATTTGCATTCTTGATTCAGATGGAGCAGCCATGGAGGGACTGTAGGTAAGGAGGTGAGGAGCTGGGTGGAGGGGGTTGGCATCAGAAGTAAAGGCAGAGCTTTTATCACTTCTGATGAAAGGATGGGGTCAGTGTGAATGCGTGCTTAAAAGGATCAGGGTGTTTTCCCTGCGGTGGGCAGAGGAAACTTCTACAGTCAGGGTGAGATGTTCACTAGGTACCCCTCCCACCGGAAAGAGAGCGAGGAACTAATTCATACAGCTTCTAAAGTTGGTTAGAATTCAGAAAATAATTAAAGCTGTTGAGTCAAAGTAGAATTTTAGCAGCAAAAGTCGAAGCTAATGAGGTTTGTTTATTTTATTTAGCTGACTCCGTTTGGTGGAACATCTAAATATCGACACATCTGTCCATCGGTCCATCACTTTACACGTTCATCCATCCATGAGGCATCCAAATCAGGGGACTCATTTACTAGGTGTACGCCCAAATCCCTCCTCCTTGAGCCGCCACCTTATCGCGGTGGAGGGGTTTGCGTGCCCCAATGATCCTAGGAGCTATGTTGTCCGGGGCTTAATGCCCCTGGTAGGCTCACCCCGAGGCAAACAGGTCCTAGGTGAGGGACCAAACAAAGCGTCGCTCGAAAACCCCCTATGAAGTTACCAAACATGGCCAAGTTGCCCTTGCCCGGATGCGGGTCATGGGGCCCCCCTTAGAGCCAGGCCCAAGGGTGGGGCACGAGAGTGAGCGCCTGGTGCCGGGGCTTTTACCCATGGGGCCTGGCCGGGCTCAGCCCGAACAGTGGACATAGGCCGTGGACTAGGCAGTGGACTCACCACCTGCAGGAGGGGCCATAGGGGTCGGGTGAAGGAGGAGATGGCGGTCAGCATGCTCAGAATGCAGCCGGGGTTAGAGAGGCCTGGGCTGCCCGTTTGAGGCTGTTTCCCCCGCGACCCGACCCCGGAACAAGCGGAAGATGACGGAACGGAAAGGAACGTCCAAATCCAAGTGGTACGGTTCAGTTTTGTCAACTTCCCTGAAATAAACACACAAGGAGACAACTTCTACCTTCATGCACAAAGCTTTTAAAAATGGAGGACCATGAACCAGCCAATCAAATCACAGGAGCATGAGGAACTATATTTTGCTCTCACAAGACTTTGCTCGTCATTTGCCGTAAGTTTCTACCAAAGAAGAAAATGAACGTCACACTTTATAAAGTAGAAAAGACGACACCTTGTGGACAGAAGCTGCAGTGAACTGAGGACAGTGAAATGAAGCATTTGAAGCAGCAAAGAAACAATTAGAAAACACATATAAATCTCTGTTATTACAGGACTGTACGTAAGAAAATCGGAGCACATCATGGAAAAGATTCTTCATCAAGATTTTAATTGCTAATCACTTTTGAAATTGTACCCTCTCGGGTCAGAGTAAGTCACATCCCATATTTAAACTAACAATTAGAAATGTAATCTCTCTAAACACATCAAGCTGAGAATTACTTGGACCGCCTCCAGTGGCTGACGTGTATTCCTGCTGTTTAACATCTACTTTTGGTCTCTACTTTAAGGTCAGAACATGTCTTTTTTTCACAGACAGATCAGCGTGTGCCGCTCATAGTTGTCATAGTGACCGTCTCCCACCCTCTTTCGTCTGTGGTTAATGTCAAGGAAGATCCATAACAGCAAATCCTCGTTGGCACAGGCTCATTCAAAGACCTGTGCCAAAGATGCATCACATCTTTCATATGATCCATATTTAGAGTTCTAAAGGCATGGTCAGGGCGGGATGGAGATCAAACCTACCCACGTCTGTGATTCTCAAGTAGTTAAAGATGAGGTCACAAATTTTTGTGAATGAAATATCTCTCACTCAGAGATCGGGTGAGGAGCTCTGCCATCCGGGAGGAGCTCGGTGTCGAGCCGCTCCTCCTCCAGGTCGAGAGGAGCCAGATGGGGTGGTTCGGGCATCTGGTCAGGATGCCCCCCGAGCGCCTCGCAGGTGAGGTGTTTCGGGCACGTCCCACCGGGAGGAGACAAAGGGGCAGACCCCGGACCCGCTGGAGGGACTATGTCTCGCAGCTGACCGGGGAACGACTTGGGATCCTTCCAGGTCAGCTGGAGGATGCAGCCGGGGAGAGAGAGGCCTGGGCTGCCCGCTTAAGGCTGTTGCCCCCGCGACCCGACCCCGGAACAAGCGGAAGATGACGGAAATATCTCCTGAACCACCAAAGGGATTCGAACAAAACTACCAAAAATGACTCAGTACCAATTGATGATGAACTGATTCTTTTAAAAGTGTCATACGACCACACTTCAAGGTCACAAATGTCGAGGTATCAAAATTTTGAAAACCTTAAACAACAGGAAAGACAGTGGCTCAGTGGGTAGAGTGTTCACCCGCGGATCGGAAGTTCGTGGGTTTGCATCCCACTCAGTGTACACTAGGGTCCTTGGAGAAGACACCTAACCCCCTGTTTCTCCCACTTTTGGCGCCATTGTGGCAGCCTGCTGCGGTGTAGGAGTGCAGCACTGTTTAGCAGCCAATCTATCCAGCTTATTTTTATTATAAAACATATTTATCCCTTTCAAACTTTTTTTTATCTTAAATATGTGTTTCTTAAGAAGTAAAAATGTCGTAGACATTGTTTGGTAAAACCACGGCCACCATAAGACCTCCATCTTTCCTCTTTATGCAGAGCATCAGAGCCTAATGGAAGTCTCTTTTCTCCTCATGGATTCCATGTTTCCTCCTTAATTGTTATTGGAGATGTTATCGACCAATCCGGTGCGAAGAAGGACGTGATGGGAGTTATGCTAAATAAGGTCCGTGGATAATTAATGGAGACTTTTTACTCCTGTCCCATTACCACCACTCTACATCCATTCAATCGTCCAGTTTATCAATCAGCTGCAGGTAAATTAATAAGAACAGAAAAAAATAAAAATAACAGCTGGATCATGCAGATGTTTGAGGTGTTTTGGATTTTAAACCAGCAACTCTGATGTGGATCGAAGACCTTGAAGTGACATCGGTGTTCTAGGTTTCCATCCGGTAGGGGATTATTTGTTGTCACACACACTGACACACACTCCCTCTCCAGTTCGTACACACACACTCTCTCCGTACTATCTCTCCATTAATTGATCCAAACAGTCTGGGATTATCTCGGCTCCTTTGCAAAGAAGCCCGATCCACTGCCATCGTTTTTCAGATAGCAGACAGACAGAACTTTGGCTGAAACTCCTCCGGCGCCTTAATTCCTGAGGTGAACGTTAATATCGCCGACCCCACCCGTACACCCCTCCCACCCCCCCGTCTCTTATCTCCATCCTGAGCTTCTTTTGATGTCCCAACTCTAATCAACTTGTCCGGGCCGACGGATGTGCGCCTGACACGGGACAATCGTCACAATCTAAATCTGTACATCTCCCCTGACATTCTGCTGGCATTTTTTGTCACGGCAGAGGTAAGGAAGAGAGGAACGGTTCAGGGTGGGTGTTGGGGGGGATCCGGGCCGGGTGGCATATTCATATTAGTGTGGAATTAGGCCGCTTTTTAAGATGTGCCGGGAAGTCCACGCCTGTCCTTATCAGGAACGCCCTATTCATACCTATCAGCATAATTCTTTTTGACATTTCAGATAAGCATCTTAACAGAAAGCGTCTAACTAGGCGGACGGGGAACTTGTCAAATAATGAAGGAATCCTACGTGTTTACCAGTAAAATATCAGCCTTTTAAAGGTGGGTCTGGATTTACTGTGCTGTGTGTCTCTTATCGGCCTATCGGTGAACCCCGCTCCCTCCGCTTTCAGTATCTTCCATAAGGACAGAGGTTAGGCACGCGTGTGCGTGCGTGCGTGCGTGCGTGTGTGTGAGACGTTATCAGACATGGCGTAGCACCATACACTAATCCCATCCACTTCTAATCTGTTAATATTTCCTGGAGATTTATCTGAGAACGCTGGTTCATTTGTAAATATAAAAAGCGAGTTTGTGTAAACATTGTTGTAGTTTTTATGTGTGTTTGTGTGTGTGTGAACATAAATAATAGTAAACACACACACATTTATCTTCTAACTGGTCAAATGCTTCCATATCAGATAACACTAATATAACCAAACATTATTTCTCATTAATATGCAAAGTATTGCATATCATCCTCAGCCTGCCGAGGAAGGTCTAATCAGGGGTTACCGGAGAGGAGGGTCCGCTGGGTAAACGAGTTTCTGAGTGAAGAGGAGCAGTGTGGGTTCCGTCCTGGACATGGAACTTTAAGATTCTATAGATGGGTCATGGGACATTGCCCAACCAGTCTACATGTGTTTTGTGGATCTGGAAAGAAAGAAGAAATTGTCAGGATATCCTCTCTTGCCACCAGAGGGAGCCCTGGATGTTCCTCATCACCCTGATTAGGGACACCTGAGATTGATTCCTGATGCCACACATCTGTGGACCCTGCCATCTTTTTAAGGGCAATCACCTCGAACTCCCCAGTCAGGTCATACCATCCCTTCCAGCCAGGTCCTCCTGTCTGCCTGACCATGAAACATTCCGAACAATAACTTTTCGCCATCCACTTAAACTTTGTTTTTCATTCGCAGCCTCACTGGACTGCCATTCTTAAAGAAACCATGTTTTCTATACATGTTTCTTCATGACAGAAATACACTTTATTTATCCCTCAACGGGGAAATTTGGGTGCTGCATTACACCGCAGCTGGCTGCCACGACAATGCCAATGTTGGGTTAGGTGTCTTCCCCAAGGACACCTAGACCTGAACTCAGTGGGATTTAATCCCGTGAACTTCCAGAGAACTTCCGGTCCATGGGTGAACATTCTACCACTGAGGTATCACCTCCCCCTTTGGGATTCCTTTGGGAGTATGGAGTCTGGGAATCCTTGTACCAAGCTGTACGGTTTCTGTATGACCGGTACCAGAGCATGGTCCGGAAGTATGACTGTTCCATTTCCAGTGGGAGTCGGACTCTACCTATGCTGCCCCTTTCACTGATTCTGTTCATTACTTTTTCGTGCCTCCAAATTTAAGACTTCGCCCGGCAAAGGGTGGAAAGGTGGAGTACCCCTTCTGGTCGGGGATAGAGAGGTATAACCCATGTAGGGGGAATTGGGTATATCGGGATTTTGCTCATGAGTGGATATTTTTATGACCATAAAACAATTATCAAGGCTCTGAATGATGCTGATTGTACCCTCCTGAAGGCTTAGATGTGAAATGTGTGAATTCGTCACCAGAAAATTTTAACAAGAACTTCGTAAAATGCGTTTGAGTGAGATGGTCATGAAGACACGGCAGTGGACGTGTTTTATCACCACGCCGTTGTTTCCTTTTTGCAGGTGTTTGCGGGACAAAATGTTCTCGCAGGAAAGAAGATGTTAAAACGGTCGCATGCCAAAATGTACAATGCATCATGATGAAGGAATAAAGAAGACATTGACCAAGGACAGATGAGGAGAGGAAGAGGAGGCGGAGGAGTGAGACGAATATTACAAGAAGAGAAAAAAGGACAAAAGAGAATAAAACCGTGGATTTTCTGTGTGTGATGTTTAAACAGGGTGAGTGACAGAGTGATTGTTCTATTATGTGGCTGACTGGACACAGCCCTCTAACGTATGAGCGTGCATGTGTGCCGGCTTTATTCCAGGCCTGAATATTTCTGTCCTATTAGCAACGTTTTCCTTCCTGATGGAACGCTGAGGAACACGAGTTTGTGTCTGAAAATACTCTCATTTAGTAAAATACAGATTAAAATAAGAAAAAACTGGATTAAATAAAGTAAAATTTATAATGAAGGCAGTAAAATTCAGAATAAAGTTAGAAGAATACAAAATATATTTAAAAATTTTAGTGCAAAGGTGATGAAAAAGTTATTCAAAATAAAGTTAATGTTAAAAAAAAAAAAAAAATTGGAATAAATTTAGTAAAATTATAATGAAGCTAAAAATCAGGTGCAGTGAAGGTAGCTGCAAAGAACACTACATTGGTGAAACTAAGCAGCCACTCCACAAAAGACTTTACCAACACAGAAGAGAAGCCTCAAGTGGTCCACAGTCTGCTGTACATCTGCATCTTAAATCCACCAAACACACTTTTGAGGACAGTGAGGTGAAGATTCTAAGTAGAGAGAAAGGATGGTTTGAAAGAGGGGTGAAGGAAGCCATCTTTGTGATGAAAGAGAATCCCTCTCTGAATCGGAGTGGAGGCATTAGATACATTTTGCCCGGTATTTACAGCAGCCTTTTGAAGCCATGGACTAAAGATGACACCTCGTGACCCAGTTTCACGCCTCTCGTTAGCAGGAATTTCTATTCACTAGGCTTTTAGCATTTTTTAAATATGGTCGTTTACTGGTTTGTGGCTACGATAGGAGCCATTCACGGCCATCATAGGTAACACAGGCTCATTGGTCGAGCCCTTCTTACTATTTTTTTACCTTTTACTCAGGTTAGTATAAATGGATCCAGTTTTCAGTCCATTTCATTCAGATTGAAAATGATTTCCGGATGGAAGTCGAAACGTCTCGTTCAAGAATTAAACTGTCCAGAAGACTTTTTTGAAACTTTTTCTACTATGAAGCTAAAAATGCTAAATTAATAATAAAAATCTGGTATGAAGTTGGTAAAATGCTTTAAAAAATGAGTAAAATCCCAATTAAAGGTGGTAAAATCCAATACAAAAAAATCCAAAATAATCCAGAATGGTGCAATCATGAACTTTTATAGTGAAAATGATTTTTCCATCATATTGAACCAAAAATGTTTCAGATATAAACATAAATTTGATTGATTTTTTTATTTAGAGTAAACTATTAGATTTTTAGAAGTAAAAAACAACAGTGTGTGAAATTAAATATTTTTACTGTGTTTTTGACAAAAACAATTCAAACTATAAAAGGTAATTTTTTTTTTTACTTACAGGTTAAAAATGTGGAGATTTTGCTCATTTTGCTCACGAACGTACATACGTATTCACACACACACACATACACACACACACACACACACACACACACACATACACACACACACACACATACACACACACACACACACACACAGACACACACATATATACTGTACATATACTGTACATAGTAACATTCACACTAGATGTAGGTATTATTGTCTAAAAATAAAATCTCTAATTTTTTAACAGAAAACTCAATTTCCAAATTCAATCAAGTTTTAGTTTTGGTGGCTGAAAATAAAAAAAAATCAACAAACAAGAACGAAAAATTTATAAAAATAACTGAATATCTATTTAACATTAAAATGACAAGAAAACAATAAAATTAATTTGTACCAAAATCAATTCAATCTGAGGACCTCATACCAGTCAAGTTATTTGGCTCCGCCTTATTTTACTACGGATAAATGTTCCATTCCGTTCCGTCATCTTCCACTTGTTCCGGGGTCGGGTCACGGGGGCAACAGCCTCAAGCGGGCAGCCCAGGCCTCTCTCACCCCGGCTGCATCCTCCAGCTCACCCAGAAGGATCCTAAGTCTTTCCCCGGCCAGCTGTAAGAGAGTTTCTCCAGTAGGTTCGTGGTCTGCCCCTTGGTCTCCTCCCGGTGGGATGTGCCAAAACACCTCGCCTGCGAGGCGCTCGGGGGGCATCCTGACCAGATGCCTGAACCACCCCATCTGGCTCCTCTTGACCTGGAGGAGGAGCGGCTCAACACCGAGCTCCTCCCGGATGGCAGAGCTCCTCACCCAATTTCTGAGTGAGAGCCCAGTCACCCTGCGGAGGAAGCTCATTTCGGCCGCTTGTACCCACGATCTCTATCTTTCGGTCACCACCCACAGCTGGTGACCATGGTGAGGGTTGGAACGTAGATCGACTTATAAATCGAGAGCTTTGCTTTTCGGCTCTGAAAAAATGATCTTCGAAAATACGAGTGTATGGTCATTTCTGTGCAGCTCAAACAAATTTGCCAAAAAAAAAAAAAAAAAAAAAAAGTTGAGTATTTTTTTATGTAAAATACCTACAAAATGACCAGTTTCCATGCCGATTATGGTACATTCCTGGGGTTATTGTTCCAGCACAGTCAGAGCTAGACTGGTTACCTCTCCTGACGTCATTCTGGATTAATAAAAATTGACTGTGCAATCTTTTGCGATTTTCAAAATAATCGATGAAAACAGTTTTTAGTACTCAGTACGTAGCGTGTAAAAGCCTCGACTTTAAGGGAGGTAGGAGGAATACCTTGACAGGTGCCGAAACGTCAACGAAAGAGTAAAACAAATAAATTTACCAAACTATCTTTCTTTGTTTTAAACACCAGCTTTCTTTTCTTTAGCCACCCCCATACAGGTCAATTTAAATGTTTAGAATCATGACGATTCGTTAGCTCTGATAGGATGAAAAAAAATATTTAAAAATACATTTTTTGGAAAAAAAAAAAGACATAATTTTGAACCATAAATTTGAATGAATCGATTGAATCAAAATGACAAAGACACAAATAAGAGCCAGAACTAATGCAATAACAGTATGGTTGTAAGAGAGAGTGTGTGTGTGTGTGGTAGCAACAGAAAACCATGCACTGTAACGATAATAGTGTGTGTGTGGGTGTGTGTGTGGGTGTGTGTGTGTGAGACGTATTTCTGCTCCATGTTGATAAATTGTTGTCAGTTCACTTTGTGAGCAGCTGTGAGTCCAATGAAGAGAATTCATCAGCTGGTTTCTGTACATCCTGTGTGTGTGTGTGTGTGTGTGTGTGTGTGTGTGTGTGTGTGTGTGTGTGTGTGTGTGCGTGTGATGTCACGGCCAGACGAGGTCATGTTTTATTCAAATTTCGGCAAACCATCGGAGAGAAAAGGAGGAGGAGCAGAAGTGTTGGAAAAGTGCCAAACACAAGATTGGATCTCAATGAATAGTAAGAAGACTGACGGAGGCAGATGAGGGTGTGTGTGTGTGTGTGTGTGTGTGTCAGGAGTAATGTGTCAGTAGACAAAACCAAAGAGGAAACTACCAGATAAGTGTGTGTCTGTGTGTGCTCTAAATGCAATAAAAAAGTGAACATGTTATTCACCAGTATGTGTGTGTGTGTGTGTGTGTGTGTGTGTGTGTGTGTGTGTGTGTGTGTGTGTGTGTGTGTGTGTGTGTAAGCATGTCTATACAGTTGTGAGACATAAATTTGGGAGGACAGTAAAAAACCAGGGTATTTATGTGTTTTAAATCTACCTACGAGATTTAGAACGCAAGAGTTGCTGTGATTGGTCCGTTAGAACTGTAGGAGGATGGCAAGCTTTAAAACCGATCATCCTGGATCAATAAAAATTGATTGCGCAATCGTTTGCAATTTTCAAAATAGTCGATGAATACAGTATTTAGTGATCAGCACGTAGCGTGTAAAAGCCTCGACTTTAAGGGAGGCAGGAGGGATAAGCGTCAATGGGTTCTAGGACATTTCAGACACGGATATTTGAGCCAAAAAACTGCAACCTGGGATATTTGAGTCATGTGCGCCCCCGAATTTAGGACATTTCAGCCACGGGCATTTGGGCCAAAAACCTATTTTATGTAGAAAATTGTGATATTTTATGTAAAAATTTTATCGTAAATAAACAGTTGCACTACAGAAAAATTGCTTTTAGTCTTAAAAATTTTTATTGTGCAAAATTTTTTATCATGCTTTTAGTCATTTAAAGTTTTTTTTATCGTAAATAAACAGTTGCGCCCAGGTTGCAGTTCTTCAAATGCCCGTGGCTGAAAAGACCGTTCACCGCGTCAATGTGACGCTTCTGTAATTGTTCATGTTTTTTGCTGCTTTATTTCATAAATAATAATAATAATAAAAATTTTATTTGTAACACACTTTATGTCTCCAGTGGAGAAAACCACTCAATTTTTAAAGTAATAATAATGATAAAATGTTAAATATTTTTAAAAACCTAAAATAAAAATGCAAACACCAAAGTAAAATTATCTAATTTGTCAATAGCCTACTTTTTTCCGTATTTTGCGCTGCTGCTTTAAAAATGCCCTCGTTATAAATTGGCTCCAATATGTTAACCTGAACTTTCAAGACTTATCTAGAAAACATGGCCGACTTTATTCAGACTCTCTTCATGGCGTTCAATATTATCTCACTCAATCTTTCTAAAATATTTCTGTAATGGCGTCAGTGTCCTCCTTGTCTCTCTCTACAAATACAAACACATAGACACCTAATGTGTGGCCATAGAAATGTGTTTGTTGTCATGGCAACATAGCAACAACTTCTGCGATAAGTTGTTGCTATGCAATGTGCGCTGCCTCCCAGCTGCTCCGGGGTGCAGCAGGTTAAAGGAGATAAAATGCTTATAAATTTTGAAAAGTTCATTTTTAGAGCACAAAAAATTTATGATAAAATAGAAAACATGTTTATATTAAAAGTCATTAAAGGTCAGCCTACTATGTTGTGTTTTATTTATTCTAATTAGCATATTTAAAGTGACGTGCTGTCTTATTGACGGCTGCAGCGGTCCTAGTGTTAACATATTTGTGTTTCTCATCTTATTGGAGCTTTCCTATTTATACGTAGAAACGTAAACGGAGATATTTAGATATATGGCGTCTATATAAAAAATAAATAAATCTGCGTACCCCTTTAAATGTGTAACCCAATCAATCGTAAACAAATTGAACAGAAAGTATAAATGACAAAACTGAAAAGATTTGGTTGCTTGATGTGTACACATCGCCCTGGTCCGACTCCTGGCTTTCCGGTCCTGTTTTTCCACACCGAGATGGAGGGTCTAGAGACAGTGTTATTGAAGGTTTAACAATGAACCATTAGAACCAATCAAACTGGTTTGTTGTTGTTGTTTATCTTTTCTTTTGTCATCACTTTAACTCCGCCTTGAATCCCAGGTGGATCGTCTCTTACCGAGTTTCACACAAACACAATTCCTGCACAAATCTGCCAGTTTTACCATTTTAGATTGTAATCGTGCAGTTTTTAATGCTGTCTAGCAGCTGTGTGTGTGTGTGTGTGTGTGCATCCCCACCGATAGAACATGCTGCTTGTGCACCACATACAGTAATACATTGCTGAATATCAAAGAAAATTACCCTTCACCTCGGTGCATGGATCTTAGTGAGTTCCTTAACCAGAGGAATGGGCTTTGAACCAGGCGGATTCCCCCAGGGCTCATATCCCGGCCCCTCCCCGGAACGCCGTGCCGGATAAGGCCCGTAATTCCCACTTTTAGGTTTCCATTAATCTGATCCTGACACAGGGGAGACGGGCTGCTTTGCATATCGCCTTCCCAAGATGGAGGGCTATTTACATGATCGCCTCCAGATTGAATATGATCAGTAGCCCTCCTCCTCCACCGTCCTCTGGAGCCCAAACGGGAAAAAAATGCAGATTTTTTGCAGCGGGTATTTGCTGCATTATCACGGATGAAATATTATTCACTCAGGTATATTCAGCCTAGCGTTTCGCTGCTTCTCAAGTAAGGTTTGATGGATACATGTTGCGGATATTACACTTGCTTCCCTTGACGAAGGCCAAATTTCTTTTATGAATGTGACAGCAGAGACGGATAGATGGAGCCATTTATCATCGCTCACTGATAGCACTAATGTGAAGAGAACTATCCCCCCCCGAACCCTTCCCAACAAATGTGAGGAACACCAGCGAACAGAGCTTCATTTGAAACCGTGAAGGCAAAGCCCCATGTAAATGTATCTGTAATGAACGGCGCGTACAGGAGGTGCATTATTCTCTTTCTGCTACATTTATTCCTGAATATCAAATGAATATGATAAATGTGGAGCGAGGGGGCGATGGCGGGGGAAGCAAAGTAAGCTGAGGATATGAGATGAGTGATATTGTTATTACACCAACGACGACCAGTTGAGACAGTGTGAAAACGTAGCACACGGAGTCCTCCTCACCTGCTCCTATGGACTTCCCTGTGCAAACACATCCCCTCCTTGTCCCTCTTTATTACCCACCCCTAGTACCACTTTGATTCCGTCCTGTTTTTATTCTCCGTGTCACGCCGAGACTCAACGAGAGCCGATGTGCTGCGAGACAAACAACCGGGGATGTGGAGGAAAACTAGAGAACATCAGTGAGCAAACAGCGCTGCTGTTTAGAGTGATGAAAGAGTAAATCTGTCCACATGCAGCGCTGGAGAATCACAGTGAAGAGGACGACCAAAGTACCGCCCGTCTGGCTCGACTGGGTGTCTCTAGCCACGTTGAACCTCATTTATCAAAGATGTGTGCAGCAAAATGCGGTTGGATGTAGGCCTGAAACAACTAATCGATTACAATCGATTATTGAAATAGTTGTCAACTAATTTAGTCATCGATTAATCGTTTAGAACGTTTTTGCTGTCAACTGCACTTAATATTACACAACTTGATTGTTTTTTTGTGTATTTTTACTCATGTTAACCTCGGCCATTTTTGTTTGGTACTATACCTCTGAACAAGGTTAAATTTGCAAATCTAAAACTGTTAACGATTTCTTGTTTTTAAATGTGATCCTGGATGGTCAGGACTGTCCGAGAAGTTACAGAGAATCTTCAGACAACATGACATCCCGGTTTTCTTTAAACCGGTCAACACATTACGGCAGAAACTAGTACATCCTAAAGACAAGATGCCTACGGAAAAACAGAGCAATGTAGTTTATTCGATCCGGTGCAGTGAAGGTAACTGCAAAGAACACTACATTGGTGAAACGAAGCAGCCACTCCACAAAAGACTTTACCAACACAGAAGAGAAGCCTCAAGTGGTCCACAGTCTGCCGTACATCTGCATCTTAAATCCACCAAACACACTTTTGAGGACAGTGAGGTGAAGATTCTAAGTAGAGAGAAAGGATGGTTTGAAAGAGGAGTGAAGGAAGCCATCTTTGTGAAGAAAGAGAATCCCTCACTGAATCGGAGTGGAGGCGTTAGATACATTCTGCCCGGTATTTACAGCAGCCTTTTGAAGCCATGGACTAAAGATGACACCTCGTGACCCAGTTTCACGCCTCTCGTTAGCAAGTAATTTCTTTTCACTAGGCTTTTAGCATTTTTATAATAGGTTTGTTTACTGGTCTGTGGTTACAATAGGAGCCATTCACGGCCATCTTAAGTAACACAGGCTCATTGGTCGAGCCCTTCTTACTATTTCTTTTACCTTTTACTCAGGTTAGTATAAATAGATCCAGTTTTCTGTCCATTTCATTCAGATTGAAAATGATTTCCGGATGGAAGTCGAAACGTCTCGTTCAAGAATTAAACTGTCCAGAAGACTTTTTTGAAACTTTTTCTACTATGAAGCTAAAAATGCTAAATTAATAATAAAAATCTGGTATGAAGTTGGTAAAATGCTTTAAAAAATGAGTAAAATCCCAATTAAAGGTGGTAAAATCCAATACAAAAAAATCCAAAATAATCCAGAATGGTGCAATCACAAACTTTTATAGTGAAAATGATTTTTCCATCATATTGAACCAAAAATGTTTCAGATATAAACATAAATTTGATTGATTTTTTTATTTAGAGTAAACTATTAGATTTTTAGAAGTAAAAAACAACAGTGTGTGAAATTAAATATTTTTACTGTGTTTTTGACAAAAACAATTCAAACTATAAAAGGTAATTTTTTTTTTACTTACAGGTTAAAAATGTGGAGATTTTGCTCATTTTGCTCACGAACGTACATACGTATTCACACACACACACATACACACACACACACACACACACAAACATACAGACACACACACACACACACACACAGACACACACATGGATGAATGAGGGACTACACGGATTTATTATTTATTAAGTTTTCAATTCTACCCGATTAATCGATTAATCGAGCCAATAATCGTCAGATTAATCGATCAACAAAATAATTGTTAGTTGCAGCCCTAGTTGTATGGATGGTGTACGACCAGAATGATGGACTCAATGAAATCTATCAAACCAGTGGGTAAAAGTGACTCTAAATTGAGAGCGCGTGTAAATGTTGTGTTAATACGAGCTAAAGTTAAATAATCACTGGACTGACAGTCACAACGAGAACAAATTGAGACCAAGTTGTAGAACAAAATACTTTCACCTGTCCACATACTGTATGATCAACATTATTTAATAATAAATAGATTAACTCTATGTGCTTTTGAGTTGAAGCGGTCAAAAGTGGGTTTATTTAAAATGTAGCCCAAATCTTTGTAATTTTGACTCTTGCTTCCATAAACCTGAAAACATAATCATTTCACCCATCGTTGGTACTAAGTTTAATTAGTTTGATTAAAATCCAGTTCAAAAGTATTCCAGTATTTCAAAGGGTGATTGTGTCAGGATCCCCCTCCTGCCACCAGAGGGAGCCCTGGATGCTCTCAATCAGTCCGATTAGGATCACCTGAGGATGATTCCTGATTCCACACATCTGTGCACCCTGACATCTATTTAAAGGGAATCACCCCAGACTTCCCTGTCGGGTCTTACCATCCCTTCCAGCCAGGTCACCATGGTTGCCTGACCATGTTTTGAACGTCGTTATTATTTGGACTTTTGAAATCCTGAGTTAACCCTGTGCTTCTTGCTTTACAGACTTTCCTAATTTGAGTTAATAAACCTTGTTTGAAGTCCTGTAATTGGGTCCTCCTCCCTCCATCTCCACCATCCCCACAAAAGATCCCCAGACAGATCGACATTTAGGGTTTCCTACTTTGAACCTTCATGTTTTTTGAGCACAGCACATTTTTATCGGCAGTTCTTCTTTCGGCATTTCCCTTCAGGGGGCGCCACTGCAAGTCAGTTTCTTACATCTAACCCTATCTGCTGCATCCTCATTGGTCACACCAACTATCTTCATGTCTTCCTTCACTGTATCCATGAACCTCCTCTTTGGTAGTCCTCTTTCGTGGTGGTTCCAAACCCAGCATCCTTCGTCCCATGTACTCTGTCTCTCTTCTGTGTTGAGAAAATAATTTACTAAATTCAATTGAATTGAAAATTGAATTGAAAATTCTTTATTAATTCTAAAGTTTAGTTTGACTAATTTTTTTTTTTTGGGATTCACTTTTCCAAAAAATTGTAGTGGCATTTTACTGTTAGTTTAAGAGTTGGAAAAAAAACCCAAACCAAAACAAATTCCTTTCTGGTGCCAAAAATGATTAGCCTGTAAAATGAAAGAATTCTCATTTGTCGTCTTCCGTCTGTTTATGATGTAAAACAAGGTCGTGAATGAGCATGGATCTGAATATATGTGTAAATAGGCGTATTCATTATATTTACGCTTGTTTTTAGATTTCTGTGATTTCTGGCATCTAGAATTTACACCATTTTCTTCCCAACTTCGATAAACAAGAACCTTTAATTAAACTTCATTTTTGTAAGTTTACATCATCAACTTCTTATTTTTGTTGCTTTTTCTAATGAATATGATGCAGATTTTCACCTCGGAGCACATGGCTGTCGTATTAACTCATGCGATGCGTCCTCTTTTTCACTTTGTCTGGGTTTGTTTTGGAGCACGGAGGGCGTCAGAGCTTCCTCTAAGTGCATTTCATGCTTTTAATTGACACCATTGCATGTTAATTCGAAGCATGTCACGGATGTGTCACACCCGTAAGCCGCCAGTGTCTGACCTCATGTAATGTCGAATTACATTCCTGCTGCTCATCGCCGTGACAATAGATAAGCTTCTCCTAGGCAACGCTAACGTGGAGCAGAGGTAGTTTGTCTTTGGTTTTTCACTTTCCTCCTCACAGATATTTCATGTGAATCACTATTTAAATTTTGTTGAAGCATCAGACCTTCAGGCTGCTCGTGATAGAAACTAACTCTTAGAAAACCCCTAACGTGGGTCGTCCTTTCCCACGTTATTTTATTCTGGTTAATTCCAGACTAGCCTTGTTATGAATGTTGAAATGTGCCAAATTAATTTTTTACACCCCTTACAAACATTTGTAAGACTGTCACAGAAGTACAAAATATGCAGAATTGTCCAACTAAACATGGCAAAAAAAAATCTAAAGTCCATGGGATCTGCATGTTTTATTGCAAGTATTGTTTTTGGTGAACGTATCAACGTATCTAACGCTCAACCACCAAGGCTGATAAAACTCCTGCATGATGAACACTCTAGTGCATTCCATCATTATAGGTATAATGAGGCTAAGCACATGGCATCTCCTGTTGCTGCAGCTGAATATCTGAAAGCCGCTAGTAGCGATCTGCATGGTCTATTGCCTGTATTGTTTTTGGTGAACGAATGGGAGAAGTTGGACATCCGGGAACTTTGGCCATGTGACAGCTTATGGGCGTGAACCGTGAAACAAATGCGAACAAGCAGTACAGGGGTGTATTCCTGGTGGTAATTCCTCTTCGTACTGATACATAACACTAAGTGGTAACACACGTAAGACGCACAATTTACCAGCTGCTTTCTCATGTTTTGAACAGTTTGTTTTACCCCAACTATCATGGCGGGTGTTGTCCATTGGCGGATATGACGTCATGCAATGTCATAGCCCCGCCTCCTTTTGGCCCCGCCTCAAAATCTCCATCTTTGAGATGCAAAATAACTAGGCATTTCTGGGTAAGATACACCCTGGAAATGTCTCCAGTCTGTTTTACATAGATGTTAGAGTGTTTAACATACAGTAAATACAAATGTAGCCTCCTTCCCATCTTCTGATGCCTGTTGGATCTGAAACACTAGCTGGTGTTTGACGTCCAATTGAAGCTCTCACTCTGAACACCTCATTACTGTGCAGAAAGCTGGGATGTATTTCTTTAAAACCTGCTCAGATTAAAAATAAAGACCTTTCCATATGTTTTCTGTTTACTTACACACTCACACACACACACACACACACACACACACACACACACACACACACACACATACACAAACAAACAAACAAACATTGACAATCACACATATGTATATAAACACACACACAAAGATACATACATTAATACATGTACACATATTCTAACAAAGGGACAGAGCCTCGACTCACACACACACACAAACACACACACACATACACACACACATACACAAACAAACAAACATTGACAATCACACATATGTATATAAACAAACACACACAAAAAGATACATACATTAATATACGTACATATTCTAACAAAGGGACAGAGCCTCTACTCACACACACACAAACACACACACACACACACACACACAAACAAACACACACACATACACACAAACACAAACAAATACACACAAACACACACACACACACACACACACACAGAAAGATAAATACATTAGTACATGTATTCTAACAAAGGGACAGAGCCTCGACTCACACACACACACACACACACACACACAAACACACACACACACACACACACACACACACACACACACATACACACACACACACACACACACACACACACACACACACACAAACACGCACACACACACACACACACACATACACACACACACACATACACACACACACACACACACACACACACATACACACACACACACACAAACACACACACACACACACACACACACACATACACACACACACACACAAACACACACACACACACACACACACATACACACACACACACACACACACACACACATAGACACACACACACACACACACACACACATACACACACACACACACTTCTCGCCTTCAGGTTTTTTGTTTTTCAGTTTCATTTACATGATTAAATCTTATTTGCATATAAAAATGTTTTAATTTATTACATTTAAAAAAGAAAAGTTTACTTTTATTAAAGCTAAATCAGACATGTATGTTTTACACACACACACACACACACACACACACACACACACACACACACACACACACACACACACACTCTAAAAATAAAACACAGTTTACTCATGTATAAACAGACCATTTTACCAGTGGATGTCCCGGTGTGTGTGAGTACGTCCAGGTGTGTGTGTGGGGCAGGGGTTTCCAACACATTACCCTGGGATGGATCTCCTCCTGAGCCAACTTAGCTTATCAGGAACACGGACCAAAAGAAAAAAAAAAAAACCAGGCTAATTAATTAAGAGCAGTATTAGAAGTAATGGGATATTATAATATAAATTGCTACATTCTGGAACCAATTTAATCCAATTACTGGAACCCCTCATGAATATAATACCTCCAAAATCACAGAGTCCAAAGGGAGATGTGTCTGAAAAAAAAAAACCCAACAATCATTTCAATGCTTGAAAGGAACTCTTAATTTGATGAATAAACTTAATGATGATTTTTTTTTTCTCTAATTGACATTTCGACCGTTTAAAACCTCACACGTTTTTATTGTTATTTGAAAAAGACAGATGACGTTAAAATGATTTGAGCGTTTTTTATTAATGGACTTTTACTCCATTTGTAACTAATTTAAGGTTAAAATAGGGCCACTTTGCTATGTATGACAGTTCATCCATAATTAGTACTGAGTAACTGTGATCAGTTCAATGACAAGCTGCTCAGGGGATTTTAAGCTGAAAAAAATACTTTTAAATTGAATGAAATCAAAATTCTTTCAGTGGTTTTTCAGGTGAATTTGTAACCTCAACATTTGTGACCCTGAAGACCTAATCAGTTCATCTATAGTAGGTATTAAGTGCCTGAGGGAAGTTCAATTAAAAATCCCAAATAAATATGAAAGGCCTGCACAGTTGCACAGTGGCCAAACATAGGCCTCACAGCCACAAGGTCAGGGATTTGAGTCCCGGGTAGGACGAGGCTTGGAACACTGATGTTTCTGTGTGGAGTTTGCATGTTCTGCCCTGTGCATGTGTGGGTTTTCTCTGGTTTCGTCCCACCCTTCCAAAACGTACATGCAAGGTTGTTTGGCGGCCATGGAATTGCTCCTAGAGATAAGTGTGTGTGTGTGTGTGGATGGTTATGTGTGTGTGTGGCCCCGGGAACAGACTGACGACTTGTTCAGGGTGTATCCTGCCTCTTGCCTGGATTCAGCCGGGATAGACTTCGGCACCACCTGCAACGCTGTGAGGATAAGCGGTTCAGAAGATGAAACAAATAAATAAGGGATTTTATAAATTTGATTTTTGTGACTTTGACATGTCGTCGCTTGACTTTGAAAAACAACCCAGTTTATCTATAGTTGCTACTGAGTAGAAGTACATAATAAAACAACAAGAATTTGAAAAGTTTAAAGGCCCATGAAGCATTTCATGAGGGATAAATCCACCAGGCTGTGAGAGAAAAATATGAACATTGATAACTTAGAGAGTTAGGCGGCACGGTGGCACAGTGGGTAGCACAGGGGCCTCACAGCAAGAAGGTCGTGGGTTCGAGTCCCGGGTGGGGACGAGGTTTGGAACACTGTGTTTTCTGTGTGGAGTTTGCATGTTCTCCC
The DNA here is from genome assembly GCA_902685375.1 of Neostethus bicornis. NCBI lineage: Eukaryota > Metazoa > Chordata > Actinopteri > Atheriniformes > Phallostethidae > Neostethus > Neostethus bicornis. Next base: position 4,289,221 of record LR738548.1, read on the forward strand.
TGTGTTTGTGTGGGTTTCTTCCGGGTACTCCGGTTTCCTCCCACCCTCTAAAGACATGCATGTTAGGTTGATTGGCCGGTTCCAAATTGCCCCTAGGAATGAGTGTGTGTGTGTGGATGGTTGTATGTGTGTGGCCTGGCGACCTGTTCGGGGTGTACCCTGCCCTTCGCCTTAAATTAGCCGGGATGGGCTCCAGCACCCACCGCCGGAGCCCGAAAGGGACAGACAGATAAGAAGATGACTGACTGATAATTTAGAGTTTACAGTAAAAATGTCTCCTCTTTTCACAAAAAAATGGAGGTTTTTATTTGATGTTTCGGGCCCGTCCCACTCGGAGGAGACCAAGAGGCAGACCCTGGACCCGCTGGAGAGACTATGTCTCACAGCTGGCTGGGGAACGACTTAGGATCCTTCCGGGTGAGTTGGAGGATGCAGCCGGGGTGAGAGAAGCCTGGGCTACCCGTCTGAGGCTGTTGCCCCGGCGACCCGGCCCCGGATAAAGAAAAGACAACAAAATGGAATAAAAGGAAGTTTTATAAAGCATTAATAACCAAATCATTTACCTAACTAATCAGGACGCGATGCAAACCAAGTTTGAAGAAAATACAAACGCTTTTTCACAGCAAGACGTAAGTCAACGTGACCGACGCATGATGCATGTCGTTAGTCATTTCTTACTTTTAAGGTCATTTGCAGAAAAAAAAAGAAAAACAATAATGAAATAAACTTTAAAAGAACAAGTTTTACAATCAGCAGATAAAATAACATCGAGGCATATGTGATTACATTAACCTTTCATTCTTTAACGAAGCGGCTTCATGGGGAATTTAAATTTAAATAACACAAAAAATATAGAAAAAAAAACACAAACCGTGAGTTCACTGTCTTATAACGACCCATGGAGACAAACAACAGGGGGCGCAATATGAAGACCTGCATGGATCATAAAGCTGACCAAGCGTTTTTACCAAACCTTCATAGATCCCTACTGGAACTAATCTCAGGTGAACACCAACTTGATCTCGACCCCATCCCAACCACACCTCTAGAACTCCAATATGGATGCTGCAAACCATGTTGAGTTCCTGCCCCAAGTGGAGGAGTTTAAGTATCTCGGGGTCTTGTTCACGAGTGGGGTAAGGATAAAGTGAGAGATCAAAAGACGTATCAGTGTAGCGTCAGCAATAACTAGGATGCTGCATCGGTCCGTCGTGGTAAAGAGAGAGCTGAGCCGGAAAGCGAAGCTCTCGATTTACAAGTCGATCTACGTTCCTACCCTCACCATGGTAACCAGGATCTACGTTCCTACCCTCACCATGGTAACCAGGATCTACGTTCCTACCCTTACCATGGTAACCAGGATCTACGGTCCTCCCCTCACCATGGTAACCAGGATCTACGTTCCTACCCTCACCATGGTAACCAGGATCTACGTTCCTACCCTCACCATGGTAACCAGGATCTACGTTCCTACCCTCACCATGGTAACCAGGATCTACGTTCCTACCCTCACCATGGTAACCAGGATCTACGGTCCTCCCCTCACCATGGTAACCAGGATCTACGTTCCTACCCTCACCATGGTAACCAGGATCTACATTCCTTCCTTCACCATGGTAACCAGGATCTACGTTCCTACCCTCACCATGGTAACCAGGATCTACGTTTCTACCCTCACCATGGTAACCAGGATCTACCTTCCTACCCTCACCATGGTAACCAGGATCTACGTTCCTCCCCTCACCATGGTAACCAGGATCTACATTCCTTCCTTCACCATGGTAACCAGGATCTACGTTCCTACCCTCACCATGGTAACCAGGATCTACGTTCCTACCCTCACCATGGTAACCAGGATCTACGTTCCTACCCTCACCATGGTAACCAGGATCTACGTTCCTACCCTCACCATGGTAACCAGCTGTGGGTGGTGACCGAAAGAATGAGATTGTGGATAAAAGCGGCCAAAATGAGCTTCTTCTACAAGGTGACTGGGCTTTCACCCAGAGATTGGTTGAGGACTTCTGCCTTCCGGGAGGAGCCCGGTGTCGAGCCGCTCCTCCTCCAGGTTGAGAGAAGCCAGATGGGGTGGTTCGAGCATTTGGTCAAGAGGCTCCCCAAGCGCCTCGTTGATGATGTTTTTGGGGCACGTCCCACTGGGAAGAGACCAAAATGGAGACCCAAACTCGTTAGGGGGCAATGTCTCACAGCTCGCTGGGGAATGACTCGGGATCCTCCTGGGTGAGCTGGAGTCTGAAGCTGTTGTCCCCTCGACTCGGCCCCAGATAAGCGGAAGACGACGGAAGCGAATGCAAATCATGTGATGAATATGCAATGAATTTGAATGAGCCGGTGCCACCCATCATTACTCATGAGGAATGACGAGGTGTGGTCATTGTTAAAATAGTCCATTGGCGCTACATGCTAGCATGCTGCTAAGCTTAAAGACGTGTTTTTAGTTCTTGTTCTTCATGTTAGAAAGGCGAGGCGATAGCTCAGTGGTAGAACGTTCGCTCATGGACCTAAAGTTCTCTGGAAGTTCGGGGGATCGAATCCCACTGAACTCATATCTATGCGTGCTTGTGGAAGACACCTAACCCCTTGTTTCTCCCATCATTGGTGCCATAATGGCAGCCTGCTGCGGTGTAATGCAGCACACAAATTTTCCCTCTTATAAGATTTTAATTAAACTGCCCACAGTTCCTCAGCATCATTTCAAGAGGACCTGATATAATTTGTAATATAGCTTTGGTGTGGATTTATTCTTGTTTCATCCACCTCTACAGAAATGAGTGCCTCCTAGTTGTGGATGACATTTTGCCAGCCTGCTGGGACCACTGAAACATCCTCAGGATTAGATTGGATCCTGTCCAGCCTGACCTTTCTGTCCTGTCTGTGTTGGATTGTTGCTTTAAGGTTGTTGTCATGGTCTCGGCTGCTGACTTTCACCTTGCCCATCTGTCTGGTAATCCCACTTATAACACTCAGCTTAACCCTTTCAGTTCCCTCTGGGGTGTGGTTCAGAACTGCCAAAAACACCCTTCGATATGATTTTTTTTTTTTTTCGACACAAAAATCGTTTTAAGAAGAGAAAAAAACTAAATGTTAAATTAAATAAACTTGGAATATTTATGTCATTAGTCCCTCCTTCTCTGGGAGGACTAACCCAAAAAACCTCATGGAGGTCGACATGAACGATGTTCAGGTGATGTACCAAGGATTGTCAGTCCGGTATTAGGCAATCTAGTTCCACTGATGTACAGTATATATTAAAAAATCACCAGATGGGCCTCATCCCAATAGAAATGGACGGTAGCTGGAAGCACAGAGAGAGGAACCAGAGACAAGATGAGGACCAGAGGACAAAAAAGCCATGAACCACCCAAAGGGAAATTCGGATAAATCAAGGCCTGCTCAGTTTGGTGACGTTTATTCTTGGGCCTTAATCAAACCTACTGTTCATCCACAGAGTTTAGGTCAAGCAGCTGAAATGATCTTCCTCTGCAGGAAGGCTGGGCTCTTTGTCAGTGATAGAGGGAGGAGCTCAGGTTAGAGCCGTTGTTCCGTTGGCTGAGAGAAACCAGATGGGGTGGTTCGTGCATCTGGTTAGGATGCCTCCTGAACACTACACCGGTGAGGTTTTCCGGGCACATTCCATCGGGAGGAGACCCAGAGGAAGACCCCTGACCTGCTGGAGAGACTATGTCTCACAGCTGGACAGGGAACACCTCAGATCCTCTCGGGTGAGCTGGAGGATGCACCCTTGGTGAGAGAAGCCTGAGTTTCCCGTCTGAGGCTGTTGCCCGTGGTGTCTGGTTCGGGATAAGCAGAAGACATTGATCACAATTCAAGAGAAGAATCGGAGATTAAATGAGGGCCGCAGGATGGAAAAGTCAGGAATCAGCTGAGGGTGATGTGAATATATCAAGCACTAAGTACTGATTGAACAGGAAGACAGACGATCCATCAGGAATCTGTCCTGTGAATTCACGGCTGCTAAAGCTTCAGAGGACTCTTAGATTAGGTGATGGGGTTGGTTGATGATGAGATGGACAGAGAGGTGAATAACAGGTCAGAGATAAACCCAGATTGGAGCCGAAAGAGATTAATAACTCAGATGGAGGTTCATGTAACATGCGGCCTACAAATACAGAACCTGAACGTCCAAAACAGGACAATCACACTCATCCAAACACCAGCTAAAAGCCAGTTTATGTTCCTCATTTTAAACCAGTTCAGTTATTCTAACCTCTCCAGCCACATTCAAAGTTTCTTAGACTCTCCTTTTTCCTCTTTTTTGATGAATAGATTTTGATTCAAGCCTGAACGTGTTGTGTGTTTACAGATGCAGTCCTGCAGACCGGGATTTTAAACCAGAAGAACAGAGAACGTGTACTTTGGAGTTCAAGAAAACAGAAATGAGACGGTGAGAACATGTTTTTTTTAACTGTCTTCTCATTTAAAACTTGAATAGCACACAGAGTGTGCAGACCTCCGCCATTTTTTTCTGTCAGCCATTGTGTGTAGATTAACAACCTGAACAGGTCTCCAGTCTGAATCAGGACCACATAGAGCAGGGGGGTCCACCTCCAGTCTTGGAGGTCTGGTATCTCGATGGTTTTCCACGTGTTCTTACATCTTCACACATGATCCAGGTTATTGAGACATTGTGTCAAATTTTATTGGCTGTTGATTTCACTTTATGTGCATCAGTTTTATTGAACCAGGAACAAGTGGAAAAACTACAGGACACTGGGTCTGTAGGGCTGGAGTTGGACACCCCTGAAGCGGGATCAACAACCAGTCATAAGGACACACACACACTCCCCAATCACATAACCTCCTCTGCTTTATTGAATGGAAAATACTTTCTTTATCCCCAAAGGGAAATTTGAGTGCTGCAGAGCTACAATCACATTAACAATTTTTTTTTTAATCCGTCGTGAATGAAAGTTTAAAAGTTTGAAAGTGAAAGGTTGAATATTTTGACGAAGGACGTTAGAAACGATTTTCTGTACCGTTCCTTTGAGCAGCGGGGTTGCAGGAGTCTGTTGCTGAAGCTGCTCTTCAGATGGTCCACAGATTCCTGAGGGGTCTGGGGGGAATTATCATGAATGATGACAATTTTTCTTTCATTCTGTTCCTTGCCACCTCCTCCACGCAGGCGAGGGGTGAGCCAACCACACGTCCAGCTTTTTTTACCATCTTGTTCAGTCTGTTGGCATTCTTTGTTTTTATACCAGCTCCCCAGGCGGGTACAGCAAAGAACAGGACACTCTCCATGATGGCATGGTAAAACATGGAGAGCATCTTGTTGCAGACGTTGAAGAACCTGAGCTTTCTGAGGTGGCACAGTCTACTCAGGGCCTGTTTGGTGGACCAGTCCAGTTTACTGTTTATGTAAACACCCAAGAATCTGTATGACGGACCAACTCCTCAAAAAAACCATCAATACAGACTGGTGATGGTTAGGAACCCCCCCCTGCTGAAGTCCACCACCATCTTCTTTGTTTTGGCCACATTCAGGTGCAGATGGATTATCCAGTTATCCTAATTCAAGGTATTAGGATCAAATCAAATCAAATCTTTTATACATGAAAATGCAACTCAAAGCGCCTTGCAAGAAAAAAACCCCAGAACAAAAAAGCAAAATAAATTCCCCCATCCCCACAGATAAAAAACCCACTTACACACACACGCATCCATACTTGTAAAAATACAAATAGAGCACACACCCTCATTTATGTACACATACACACTCACTTAAAAATGCAATAGGCTGGATGCAGATGGAACACCTGAGAAAACGGTATCTGAGGAGCCACCGCAGCAGGAGCCGAGGCACACCCGCGATCACCGGCCAAGATCCAAGGCCCCGAATAAGAGATGAGGCCGGAGCCAGATCCCCACCAAGGCCCCGGAGCCAAGGACCAGCAGTCACCAATGACCACAGGCTCCCGCTGCAGAGTCCCCTCCCTCAGAGGAAACACTGGACAATGATAAAAGATTAAATTACATAAATAAAAGTAACTAAAGATAATAAATAATAAGAAATGTTCAGGTATCAACATCAATTAAGATCAACTAAAACTACAAATAAAACTAAGAATAAAACTATATATGAGAAACTTAGTTAAAAGCAAGATTAAAAAGATTAAAAAGATGTGTCTTGAGCAGTGGTGGAACGTAACGAAGTAAATGTACTTCGTTACTGTACTTAAGTAGAAAAATTGTGTATCTGTACTTTACTTCAGTAAAATTTAAGACCGGTACTTTTACTTTTACTTTACTACATTTTTAGAGCAAATATCTGTACTTTTACTTCGCTACTTTTTAAAAGTGTGTTTTACATTTTTTGTTACATTTTCGTTCAGGAATTTGAAAAATACACAGGTTTTTTTTTTGCGCATCTTGAAGCCGCATCGCCAAAAATCAAAAGAAGCAGTTGATCGGGAGAAGAAGTCATGAATCGAGAAACATTTTCCACATTCATTCAAAAACCTAACATTAAATCTAGTACAAATTAAAAAGAGTCAGAAGATCGTTGTTCGTTGTGTTTACTTCTAAATAAAAAGTTGAGCCATCATTACACAGAGCAGGGGCGGATCTAGAATTTTCCAAAGGGGGGCGGGGCTTTGACAAAGCCAATATATAGTGACTGGGGGCCTCCCCCCAAAACATTTTAAAAAATAAGTGTCATTTTCCTCCATTTTGGCGCCCATTCACTGGCCCTTCTAGAGGATAGCTTGACTTGTCCCCTTTCCTTTTATTTTATTTATTTATTTTTTTTGTGGACCAAAAGAGGCGGGAGAGGGGGGTCACACCCCTGCAGAGTATTTATCCTGGTTACCATGGTGACACCCTATAGCACAAAAAATAACATTTGAATTATGATCAAATACTTTTACTTTTTACTTAAAAAGTACAATTTACACCAATTACTTTTGTACTTTTACTTAAGTAAATTTTTTGCCTGATTATCTGTACTTTTACTTAAGTACAAAAAGTGAGTACTTCAACTACCACTGGTCTTGAGCCTCTTTTTAAAAATGTGAACGTTCTCTGCGGCCCTGAGCTCCTCTGGCAGGCTGTTCCACAAACGATGGGTCATAAAGAATGGGTCATTTTTTTTAATCTTCGGGTAAACACTGTTTTTTTTAAACCACATCTATTTTCTGTTTTGCTTCTCATGTTAAAGCTTCATGGTTTTTTTGTAACTATTTGGTGCTGTTGATTAAACTCTCCTCTTTTAGCTTTGGCAGAGGACATAGAGGTGAATCAGTTTTAAGCAAACAGCATTAATCACTTTAGCAGAAGCCTTTTATCAGCGTGTGTGTGTGTGTGTGTGTGTGTGTGTGTGTATAGGTGTCTGTTATGTATCTAATGATTACTCATGTTTGCTTCTAAGCTGACTCTATAAGCATCCACGCTGACAAAGGCGAGTGTGTGTAGTGTGTTTCGGATGGTCTAGAAGTGTGTCTGTGTGTGTGGGAGTGGATTTGGCCTCCTCACCTTACTGATTGTGATGTTATTAAAGGTGTTTGTTGTGTCACATGGCGGAGACACAGAAGAAGCTAAAACGGAAAGCTCATAATCTGGATATTATACACATCATGTGTCAAAATATAGAAGAGTGATTTATGTGACAATCCCAATCCATGACATTCTGATGCTTTATGGTATAAAAACCTCAAGATAAAACATCATTTATCATGTGCATGGCAGAAAATTACAGCAAGCTTGTAGCCAAACACTGCTGAATGGAGGATTTGGTTGCTTATCTCGGTTCTTTCATGCTGGGGAACACTGTAAAAATATCCCGTTCAATTTTTGAGCCAGAAACAAATCTATAAAAGCCAAGTTTTCCTTTTCATTTTGTAAACTTACATGCTGTTAATCCATGCAATTATTTTTTAGCATAAACCACCCAACACCAGGTCGTAGGGGTATTTACTCCTGAGAACAGAAGATCTTTGAGTTGGAGTAATCTTTAAAAATATCGGAGGGTGTGGACTTTTACGTAACTCTAAACAAAGAGTAAAACGAAACATTTGAAGGAGTCTGAAAACAATTACAAAGCACACCAAAATGTCTGTCAGTGTACGACAAGTATGGGCAAAGTACGGCCCGCGGGCCACATGCGGCCCGTTAAATGTTTTAATCCGGCCGCCCAACTCGGAGAAAATAAATAAACTTTATTAGTTTTATTTCTGATGTTTTGTCACTAGATGGCGCGCTCTAGGTTTGTTGAGAAAACAACAACACTGCTCCCATTAAAATGTGTGTGCCTCCATGATGCGCATGCTGTCAAAATAAACAATGTGCCCAGATATGAAAAGGAATCGGAACCAATACATGCACGTAAACAAGTGTTTTAGATGTTAAAACAAGCAAAATGTAACATCAAGCCGCTAAGAATTTGCGTCCCACAGAGAGCACGTCTAGGGTCCTTGGAGAAGACACCTAACCCCCGTTTCTCCCACCATTGGCGCCGTCGAAGGGCAGCCTGCTGCGGTGTAAGGAGTGCAGCACACAAATTTCCCCGGTGAGGGATGAATAGAGTAATTCATTTATCTTTTATTTATTTAAATGCACATTTTTAAGCTCTATCGCACTAGATTTCAGATCTAGCGCTAGACCTAGAAATTTAACGCTCTTGATGTAACATTTAGCGATAGTTTAAAATCTAGCGTCATTCTATTGGTCTAATCTAGCAATTACCATAGCATCGCACCCATCTACTTCCATCCCCTTTGTCAAATGTTAGAACTCATTGTGGCCCGCGAATCAAAAAGTTTCCCACCCCTGGCGTAGGACCATACATAAGAGAATTGGAGCACATCAAGGAAAAGATTGTTGACTAACATACGTATCTGCACATTGTCGTAAATTCCATCTGAACTCATTTAGAAACTGTGCTCTATTGCACACTTGCTCCAACGCAATATTTCACATCCTACACATCCGTTATCTTTCGTGGGGCTAAAGCCTTATCCCGGCCAGATCCTCCAGCTCACCCGGAAGGATCCCGAGGCGTTGCCCGGGTCAGCTGTGAGACATAGTCTGTCCAGCAGCCATGGGTCTGCCTCTGGGTTGCCTACCAATGAGACCTGTCTGAAATCCCTCACAACAAGGGAGGCATCTTAACGAGATGCCCAAACAACCTCATCTGGCTTCTCTTGCCCAAGAGGAGCAATCACTTTACTACGACATCCTCCTGAATGGCAGAGCTCCTCACTCGATCTCTGAGTGAGAGCCAAGCCCCCCTGCAGAGGTAGATTTTCTTTATGGCTTAACTGTTTTTTCACAACAGACTGATGCACCGTCCTAATTATTGCATATGCTGCACCAATCCATTTGTCGATCTCCTGCTCCATCCTTCCCCCACTCATTAATAAGACCCTGAAATGACCAAACTCCTTCACTTGGGACAGGACTCTTTCTCTGACCTGCGCTGCACCCTGTTCTGGACGAAGACCAGAAAACTGACAACATCAAGCTGGAATGACTTAGACCGCCTCCTGTGGCACTTCGGAGGCGCCATTGGTCCCATTTGACATTGACGACATTTTTTCATTTCTTCTTGATTTTTGATAAACAAAATAAGTCAAAGACAAGGTAGAAACAAAATCCCCCCCGCCGTACCCCATCACAAACCGTATTGATAAGGAATAACTGAGGTCTTTGTGATAACTACTACGTTGAAACAGTCGTATGCGGGAGGTTCATTTATGACCTCGACCTACGGTTACATATTCCTATAAACCTTCCCAGTTCATCTACAGTTTGTACCGAGTAACTGTGGACAGTTTGGGTAGTTTGGGTCTTCACAAAAATGGCGTTCACAGAATTTATGACTTAAATCGTTGGGAACTTTACACTTAGTCACATAACCTTGAAAAAAAATCATTTAATCTACAGTTGTTGGTAAAACTGTGAGCAAATTTTTTGAAAGACCTCCAGTTATTTGGGAGATAACGCGTCCTTCACATTCTGTATGTGGAGGTATTAAAAAAAAAATTTAGTGGCGGAAAGTTTCACCAGTATTCTTCTCATTTTTTAAATTTCTGACAATCTCTGAATATTTTTTAATAAGTTAAAACCTGCAGATGAAGAGATTTTTTTTTTTTTATCTTGGTGATTTTCCCTCCACAGCACCAAACAGTTTTCTGTGGAGAGTTTTAAAGAGGTTTCACCCTGACCCACCGGAGACGTATGGCTACTATTTAAAGTTCAATATCCCGGTCACATTTCTCTCGGACATATCCAGACGTTCAATCAGAAAGACGGAAGTAAAGTTAATGATGAATTTATGACGAGTAACTGGAGAGAGTGTGATTTGTCAGAGTAACAGTAGACCTGTAATGACCAGAATGAAGTCGTACAAAATTCATGAACCATGTTTTCTGGCTGCTCGAATTCTTTTTGTTAAGTCACAATGCCGTTACCCCCACACCCAAAACGTTCAACCCATTTGGGGCCAAATATGTCATTTATTGGAGAAAGATTTTTTCCATTATTAAATACATTTTCTAAACATTTAAATGGTTTCACTTGACTGAACGGTTGAAACAAACAAAGATGGGTGGAGACGGTGGCCGCATGGTTAGCGCGTTCGCCCGCGGACCGGAAGGTCGCGGGTTTGCGTCCCACGGAGTGCACGTCTAGGGTCCTTGGAGAAGACACCTAACCCCCACTTCTCCCACCATTGGCGCCGTTGAAGGGCAGCCTGCTGCGGTGTAAGGAGTGCAGCAAACAAATTTCCCCGGTGAGGGATCAATAGAGTAATTCAAAATAAATAAATATTCATAATGACTGTTATTCACAATCGATTTCACTATTTTTACAAGAATAAATTAAATGCATACTTTCTTCTTCTCCTTCCATCATTTCCCTCCAGGGGGCGCCACAGCAAGTCAGTTTCTTCCATCTAACCTTATCTGCTGCATCCTCTTCGGTCACACCAACTATCTTCATGTCTTCCTTCATTGCAGTGGTGGATGAAGTACTCACTTTTTGTACTTAAGTAAAAGTACAGATAATTAGGCAAAAAAAAATACTTAAGTAAAAGTACAAAAGTAATTGGTGTAAATTTTACTTTTTAAGTAAAAAGTAAAAATATTCAACCATAATTTAAATGTTGTTTTTTGTGCTGTAGGGTCACAGATAACTACTCTGCAGGGGCGTGACCCCGACCTCCCTCTCCCGCCTCTTTTGGTCCACAAAAACGAAAGGGGAAGAGTCAGGCTATCCCCTAGCAGGGCCAGCCAATGGTCCACCAAAATGCAGGAAAATGACACTTATTTTTTAAAATGTTCTGGGCGGGCGGGGAGGCCCCCAGTCACCCTATATTGGCTTTGTCAATGACCTCACGTCCCCGCCCCCATCCCCACCGCATTTTCGGAAATTCTTAGAACCGCCCCTGCTCTTCGCGCTGAATGAATGCGGAAAATGTTTACTCTCGACTCTGATTGAGCCTCGATTCATAACTTCTTCTCCCGATCAACTGCTCCTTTTGATTTTGGCGATGCGGCTTCAAGATGCGCTAAAAAAAAAAAAAACTTTACATTTTTTAAATTCCTGAACTAAAATGTAACAAAAAATGTAAAACACACTTTTAAAAAGTAGCGAAGTAAAAGTACAGATATTGCTCTAAAAATGTAGTGAAGTAAAAGTACAGGGCTCAAATTTTACTTAAGTAAAGTACAGATACACAATTTTTTTACTTAAGTACAGTAACGAAGTACATTTACTTCGTTACGTTCCACCACTGCTTCACTGTATCCATGAACATCCTCTTTGGTCTTCCTCTAGTCCTCTTTCCTGGTGGTTCCAAATCCAGCATCCTTCTTCTGATGTACTCTCTTTCTCTCCTCTGTACATGTCCAAACCATCTCAGTCTGACCTCTCTGACTTTAAAACCTCTAACATGTGCTGTTCCTCTGATCCTGTCCATCCTGGTCACTCCCAGAGAGATCCTCAGCATCTTCATCTCTGCTACAAACATCTCTGCTTCCTGTCTTTTCTTCAGTGCCACTGTCTCTAGACCAATCAGCATGGTCGGTCTCACCACACTGTCTCTAGACCAATCGGCATGGCCGCTCTCACCACACTGTCTCTAGACCAATCGGCATGGCCGCTCTCACCACACTGTCTCTAGACCAATCGGCATGGCCGCTCTCACCACACTGTCTCTAGACCAATCGGCATGGCCGCTCTCACCACACTGTCTCTAGACCAATCGGCATGGCCGCTCTCACCACACTGTCTCTAGACCAATCGGCATGGCCGCTCTCACCACACTGTCTCTAGACCAATCGGCATGGCCGCTCTCACCACACTGTCTCTAGACCAATCGGCATGGCCGCTCTCACCACACTGTCTCTAGACCAATCAGCATGGCCGCTCTCACCACACTGTCTCTAGACCAATCAGCATGGCCGCTCTCACCACGGTTTTCTACACTTTCCCTTTCATTCTAGCTGAAACTCTTTTGTCACACATCACACCTGATACTTTTCTCCACTCGTTCCAGCATGCCTGCACACACTTCTTCACCTCTTTTCCACACTCTCCATTGCTCTGGACTGTTGATCCTAGATACTTAAAATCTTCCACCTTCTTTATCTCTTCTCCCTGTAACCTCACAAATTAAATGCATACTTTCTTTGTTAAAAAAAGAGAATGATAATAATGAATGGATAGCTGGTTGACCGGATGGACGGATGGACGGATGGAAAGATAAACGACCAACCTGTTCAGGTCTTATTTTCATTGCACTCTTGCTGTTTCACAAATCTTTTCTGACTCCAGATCAGTGCTGTAAATTATTCCTATTCATAAACTTTTACCATGTCCAGATTTCATTAGCAGCACATTAGCTGCAGTTTTATGCGTTGTGTTTATTACAGGCCTGACATGATCTATAAATAACTGGTTAAGCTGCTGCGGACACTGGGGACGGACTCAGCTCTGTAATGCTAAAGAGATCTATCATTACAGCTGACAATGGCTAATAGCCAGCCCGCTGGGTCAATCTCTACAAATTAAAGCGGCTCAATTACATGCCATCATTTCTAAATGTCCATAGAGGAAGGCTGTGAGGCGTGGATAAACCACAATGGAACGTCTGGATCACCATCCTCATGCCACTGTAGGTTTAAAGAATGGGAATTATGTCAAATCAACATTTCAGAGGTTTGTTTTATGTTAAAAAATGATTCACACACTAAAAACTTTCCTGAAGATGTTTTCTTTTTAAATTTAAATGCATTTGAGAAATTTATAATCTCTAATTATTTATCATTCAGACACTATTTGAACGTTAGGTTCTTGCCCACGTTCCTACCCTCACCATGGTAACCAGGATCTACAATCCTACCCTCACCATGGTAACCAGGATCTACGTTCCTACCCTCACCTATGGTCACCAGCTGTGGGTGGTGACCGAAAGAATGAGATCGCGGGTACAAGCGGCCGAAATGAGCTTCCTCCGCAGGGTGGCTGGGCTCTCACTCAGAGATTGGGTGAGGAGCTCTGCCATCCGGGAGGAGCTCGGTGTCGAGCCGCTCCTCCTCCAGGTCGAGAGGAGCCAGATGGGGTGGTTCGGGCATCTGGTCAGGATGCCCCCGGAGCGCCTCGCAGGCGAGGTGTTTCGGGCACGTCCCACCGGTAGGAGACCAATGGGCAGACCCCGGACCCGTGGAGAGACTATGTCTCACAGCTGGCTGGGGAAAGACTTGGGATCCTTCCAGGTGAGCTGGAGGATGCAGCCGGGGAGAGAGAGGCCTGGGCTGCCCGTTTGAGGCCGTTGCCCCCGCGACCCGACCCCGGAACAAGTGGAAGATGACGGAACGGAACGGTTCTTGCCCGTGGATTTTGTTCCATACAATGTCCCCATTCTGACTACAGTGGGAAGTATTTTAGTGCACGTGCTCTGTTCTGATATCCTGACGAGATCTGCGACTTTGCACCTCTGCACATGTCTAGCACGCTCCTCCTCTCTTCCAGATAATCTAACTATTGAGATCTGCGACCGGTGTCCTGACGAGATCTGCGACCATCCAGATCTGCGACCTGCCATACTTCTATTGGAATTAGCGTTATGGTTAGTTTTCAACCGTAACGATCTATCGCAGATCTTGATAGAAGACCGGCTAAGTCTTGAAAACAACTGTAAGCACCGAGAGGAGTGGGCTACACAATATAATTGGAAATCAGAATTCTTAAGCCTTGGTCACATAGGACTCCCGATCTTCTTCTCCTTTTGGCATTTCCCTTCAGGGGGCGCCACATCAAGTCAGTTTCTTCCATCTAACCCTATCTGCTGCATCTTCTTCGGTCACACCAACTATCTTCATGTCTTCCTTCACTGTATCCATGAACCTCCTCTTTGGTCTTCCTCTAGTCCTCTTTCCTGGTGGTTCTAAATCCAGCATCCTTCTTCTGATGTACTCTCTCTCTCTCCTCTGCACATGTCCAAACCATCTCAGTCTGGCCTCTCTGACTTCAAAACCTCTAACATGTGCTGTTCCTCTGATCCTGTCCATCCTGGTCACTCCCAGAGAGATCCTCAGCATCTTCATCTCTGCTACCTCCATCTCTGCTTCCTGTCTTTTCTTCAGTGCCACTGTTTCTAGACCAATCAGCATGGACACACATTGGGACACACATGGACATACATACTTCATACGTCCTATGTGACTCCCGCTGAAGTACGGAGATACTGAGGTTACTTCTGTGATGAAATGTTGTTCTTCTAAAGTACTTTAGTAATTTGAGAAGTTTGAATAAGTGCTTGAATAAGAGCGTCTGGATGGCCACATGTTTTGACATGCAAAAATACTCGGGGTGATTTGTGACAAAGTCCTCGTTCGGGAGGATTCTTGGCTCTTTTGAGAAATTCCACTGTATTTTTGTGGCGTCTTCAGACAGATACATACCTCTTCCACGACCATATGTGGTTCTTTTGGGGTGTTTCTGAGTGTTTATAAATAGAAACTTTCTTAAAAATTGAACTGTTATTAAGTTTGAAAAATAAAATCCAATTCTTTTTAGTGGTAGAGAAAATATTAAAACAGAAAAAAAAAGACTGAAATTTTTTTTCTGAATTTCCAACAACAATCTGTATAAATTTTATACTGCATCTCACATATGCATATTTAGGGTGGAGACGGTGGCCGCGTGGTTAGCGCGTTCGCCCGCGGACCGGAAGGTCGCGGGTTCGCGTCCCACGGAGAGCACGTCTAGGGTCCTTGGAGAAGACACCTAACCCCCGCTTCTCCCACCATTGGCGCCGTTGAAGGGCTGCGGTGTAAGGAGTGCAGCAAACAAATTTCCCCGGTGAGGGGATGAATAATTCAAAATAAAAAAACAAAATAAATAAACATGTGGTTTAGTAGGATTAAGTATTTTAGGACTGAAAAAAAAAAGTTCCTAATTAACAGGAGTGAGCATCGCTGTGTACAAACCTTTTCATGGTGCTCTTCTGTATCTTTTCTAGGTCTCTGTAGTACTTCTGTGGTTCTTTTTTTTTCTCTTTCTGTAACAGTTCCATCTTAATAATGAACAAAAAACTATTTCCAAATTTTAGACACTCATTTGGACACTATTGATGGTATGAAATGAGAATTATCACCCTACAAAATGATGACAGGATCTTTCTAAATACTCGCAAAGTTCAAACCTTCATAGAAAAAAGATATGGAGTAAATAGAGTGACAGTTTTGACTGTATTAGAATGGTCTGTTTGTGTGTGTGTGTGTGTGTGTGTGTGTGTGTATATGACAAAATCAAATGGATACTAGTATCCTTCATGAGAGCAGACGCATTCCGGCCACTTATATGGGTCAATTTCAAATTTCTTTCCGTTTTGTGTCCAAAGTTTCAGTTATCTAAATGATTGGTTGATTTCACTGTTAATTCTAAGTCTGCTACTATAATGTTGCATACACATTTATTTAAAACTGTCATAGGATAAATATTTTATTCACTTTGTGATGATCAAAAATCTCTACCCAGCCAAATTTCAATGTCCCTCAATAAAATGCTTATCTTTTAGTAGCATATCAAGAATCTTTTCTGTAATAAAAAATATTAATATTTTGCCTTAAATAAACAAGGTCATCTAAGGTCATAGACCCTATTTACTATTTGCATGAAAATGTTACCAAAAAATGACATAATACACGCAAAAAGCCCTGTCCCTCAATATGATGTCCACTCTGTTACTTTTACTCTGTTACCATATTGTACATTTGAATGTTCATCAAGTTCCAACAACTGCCACCAGGATTCACTGCTGCAGACAGGAAGTAACTTTTGGAGAAGAAGCCATGTGGCTAAAGTATTTTGGCTAAAGTTTATGAAGGTTTCAAATCTTAAAAAGGGTAAGGTTAATTTTGACATGTCCTCTCTGTTACCAGCATAATATATAGATTATCTAGAATATAAGAGAAATGCCATTTACTGTAGTTTTAAATGATGTAATGTGAGTGATAATATATCAACTTTCCTAGCTGTAGTGAACAGAAGAAACAAAATTTGTCCACTCAGTTACTGAAACAAAGGTAACATAATACATCATACAGATGTAATTAAAAGTACATCTGTAAAAACAAAAGGGGCCATCGGCAGATTTGGGTCTCTAAATCAATCCTTTATCAAAAACAAAGGAGAGTAGGAACCTATGGATATACTTATATTTTATTTTTTCACAAGATAAAATTTGAAAATGACCCATAACCTCCTTCTCAGTGAGGAAATTAAAAATCTAAATGAAAAATTATTAAACAGAAAAAATACCATCATGTTTTTTTTCTCCAGGTTGACATGAACTTAAACAAGTTCATAGAAATAGAAAAATAAAATGTTGCTATTTCACGTTGGAGGAACAGCCTGAGTGCCTAATGCTTGATCAACATTCTTTGGTTGGAGACACAAATTTGTAAATTTTAAGTTTTAAAAATGAAATATTAAGACTTTTTGCAGGTTCGGTGCATCGTATTTCGCCTACAAATACATCCAACATGCATTTATGTGAAAGTGTGTATAAATCTCCTCGCGTCTACCCTCTCTCTTTTCTCATTGCTTTCTTGAGCTTCTCTGGAAGAAATCCTCTTGATTCGCTCGGTCCCTGAGGCTAGAGCCCCACACAGCAGATGTTCCAGTGAAAAGGCCATGAATGTTTAATCATTTGTGTTATTGATGCCGCCTTTTTGTTTGTTGGAAAGTCTGAGCGACGGTTAGAGTCTTATAAGTCTATTTTCTGCATGTTGTGGATCTATCTGTGCTTGTGTGGCCAAAGCAGAACAAACCCTCGTCTTTTAAAAGAAAAAATGAAAAAAGATTTCAGCACGTTTGGAAATGACTGAGTAAAATCTGTTAAAAATATAAATGTTAAAACATCCATTCACTTAACTAAAACAAGAAAATCTTTTTATTTGGTCCGTATGGTGGACGTACTCCGTCTCTAAACTGTGATTTGTTGGACTTAAAGCGTCTGTTTTAGTATTTGAGCTGACAGCCAGATTTGATCATAATTAGACAGCATGCCGTGGGCTTTGATTGGCACGGTAATTGGATTGTCATTGGGGCTGAAAAGCTATTATCTTTGGATCATGCCCCATGAAATTTGTTGGAAAAACTTCTGTGGCCATCATTAAGTCAGCCATCTTGGGGGCCTTCACAAATGAGCTTTTTTTTTATGGCACTGAGAGAACAAGAAGAAGGGAGGCGGAGAAGGGAATAAAACAAAGGTACCTGTGCACCGCTGGGACCCTTAGAGCCTTCAAATCGTCGCGAAGACAATCTCTGCTCTATTGATTAATGATATTAGCATAGCAGGTAGCGCTAAGTCAAAAAGAGGCGTGCTGGGTTATTGCCCATCTTTCTTGCCCACTCTCTGGTAACAGGGTTGGGAGGGGGCTTAATGTGAAGGGGGGGTGGAGTGAAGGAATGGGATAATGAGAGTGAGTAAAGCCCGAACGCAGCGCGCGGAAAGGAGAGAAACTGCAGGGTGGCTTTTTCATTTGCAATTGTTTATGTAAAGCATCAGGTGCAATGCTCATTTTAGAGGAATAAGCAGCAATATGAGGTAATGAAAATGAGAAGTGGAGAAGCAGAATGTGCCCGATAGTTTCCTCAAAGCTATTGGGGCGATTAAGAAAACTTGTGCACCTCTGAAACTCGGGCTGGTGCCACGCCAACATCCTCCATTAGCTCACCGCTGTGCACGGTCGCTGCTTCACACTGACCGAACACACGCAGCTCCAAAGCAAATGAGGGAACTCTAACAACTTTATTTATCCCTAACAGGCAATTTTGTTCTGTAACCGTTTGTTTAAATGAATTTAAAAAGACTCAAACAGGAGTAAAAATAAAACTCACACATTTTTTATTCGGCGTGTGTGTGCAGATCCGGGGCCTCTTGGATTTACCATATTTTCACGACCATAAGGCAGACTGGATTAAATCGAACGCTTTTTCTCTGTGTACAAAGGGCACACTTGGTTTTACGGCGCTGGTACGTTAAAACATAAACTTTCGTTACTATTTAGAGTTAACATATGACAGGTTCAGTGATCCGCGGGCACGTGGAGGAAGTGAGGATGGACTTGATGATGAGTTTGTGAAACTGCTTGGCATTAAGAACATCCTCCACTGGCTGTGCAGATGTTCTGACCACATGTGTCTACAGTCTGAGAGAGGAATGCAAACCTCATATGGTGAGATAGAAGAAGCCCAAACCAACCAAGCAATCTGTAAACAGACTGAAAAATGAAAGTTTGCTTCTAATTAAATGTAAAACAGTAAGAATTACTCATGTTTTATTATTTTGCTACACCGCACCGCAGCAGTCGGCCATGATGGCATGGTGGGAGTAACTGGGAGTTAGGTGTCTTCTCCAGCGACACTAGGCATGGGCCCAGTGGGAATCTAACCAATTTAAGGAGTTTATTTTTGTGATTATTTTTGTTGTTTATTTACTATTTTCTATGCTTTTCAATGCAATTAAAAATCATAGTGTGGGCAGAGCCATCGGGTGAAAAGTGCGCTTCTCGTAATGGCAGCAAGTCCGTGTAGCGCTCCACATTTTCTTGGATTTTTAAGGATTTGTTATGAGATGAGCTCCTTCATCAGTGAGGAATGTGGAGTCAGAGAGGACGTGTGGAGACGTTTGGAGACCTTCCGTGCTGGAGGGAATCGGAAGGGGAAGGAATGAAGACAGGATCTTCTGAGAAACATCAGAGGTGATTCCTGTCTGAACATACCCGGCTTCAGTATGGAACTAAAAATGGTGGACTGCTGCTGTTGTTCCACCACAGTGAAGCATGTGAGTTGCTGTCAAGACGTGGAGCTTTTAGTGACAATTTAAAATCTTTTTATGATTCACTACAGCGTTCAAAACATTGTTGCCAACGGTAACCCATATTGTGCCCCGCCTTAGAGCTAACTGACATGTGTAACTGCCACCAAGCTGCAGTTTCAGCTCTGTTCCACCATGCAGCTGTCTGGCTCTAACGCACCTGACTCGGCACTACCCTGCAGCCATTCTGAAGTTGTTTGGAGCTCTCTCTTGGACTGCTTGGAGCTACTGGACACACATATTTCCCCAGTAGGGATGAATAGAGTAAAATATTTATTTATTTATTTATTTAATTGTACATCTGAGGAAAGAATCCTAGAGGAAGACCAAAGAGGAGGTTCATGGATACAGTGAAGGAAGACATGAAGATAGTTGCTGTGACTGAAGAGGATGCAGGAGATAGGGTTAGATGGAAGAAACTGGGTTTCTTCCATCTGAAGGGCGCCCCCTGAAGGGAAATGATGAAAGGAGAAGAAGAAAGAGGGTACCCAGCTAACAATTTAATGTTCCCAGATCGTTCTGGGAAAGGTTTTTAAAGGTTAGCAGAACGTTCCTTAAAGGTCCCCTATTATGCAAAACTGACTTTTATGAGGTTTTAACCTTTTATTTTACTTAGTACTACCCCAAACAATCCCCCAAAGTGTGTTTTATTGTGATTCATGCTATTTTGAGATATTTAAAGTCAAAGTAAGGGGCGTGTTCTCCAAACCTCTAACGACTGGTGGAACATAGTGACGTACATCTGTTTTTTGTTCAGCCCCCTGCAGCTCAAACACCCTCCCCCACTTCTACCTGCTCTCCACCCTGATATCCACCCATTTCCGTGCTTCACTCTACTGTGAAGCACACCTCGCCCCTCCCGCTCCACGCTGTGCTGGGTGGGTGGGGAAATCACAATGAATGACAACCAATCGCAACCAACGGGGCGGGTCCCGGGAAAAAAAAAATAAAAAAAGACTGAAACAAGCTGTTTTGACTTCCGGGTCTGAAACTGCGCTCCTAAACAGGGTAGTATTTAAAAACTATTGTGTTGAGATTGTGGCGGAATGTAAAATTATGCATATCAGATACATAGCACAGGATAAAATAAGGGAAAAAAAGCATAATAGGGGACCTTTAAGGGTCATTTTTGGTTCTCTAAAGATGAATCAGAACGTTTCATCACGGTGGCGGAACAGTATTTTTTTGGTTTTCTGAATGGTTCCTTTAAGATTCTCAGAATGTTCCTCTAACCTTAATTTTAACCATAACCTTCAGGGAACCATCGGGCAATGTTCTTAGAAAGTTCTCTGAACGTTCATGTAACCTAGAAAACTATCCTTAGGCAACCTTTATTTAATTTTATTTGAATAAATCTTAGGGCGACACGGTGGCGCAGTGGGTAGCAGAGTGGTCTCACAGCAAGAAGGTCGTGGGTTCGAGTCCCCAGTGGGGACGAGGCTTGGAACACTGTCCTTTCTGTTTGGAGTTTGCATGTTCTCCCCATGTCTGCGTGGGTTTCCTCCAAAAACATGCATGCTACGTTGATTGACCGGTACCAAATTGCCCCTAAGAATGAGTGTATGTGTGTGGCCCTACGACAGACTGGCGACCTGTTCGGGGTGTACCCTGCCCTTCCCCTTAAATCAGCCGGGATGGGCTCCGGCACTCCCCCCCCCCCCCCCCGCAAACCTGACCAGACGGATAAGAAGATGACTGACTAAATCTTAGCAACGCCATTTTTTTTCAGTAACGTAACCACGTTTTAACTGAAGGAAAAGTAACACACACACACACACACACACACACACAGACACACACACACACACACACACACACACATTAATAAATATAGTTTTACATCGTACAGTATGTGAAAGGTGTAATGCAGCAGGAAGGTTGTTTGTCTCCACGATGGCAGACCTCTCTGTTCTCGTTGGGTTTGTGGGTGAAAAGTTTCCGTGCAGGCGGTGTTGATCACGGCCTACCGAGCGTCATCTTATTTGCATTCAGTGGACGCATCATTATTCACAACATTTGATGTCCACAAAAACACATTAGACCTCTGTTTCGCTGGTCGCGACCGCACAGACGTCATTTGTGCGCCCAAATAGTCAAATTTAAATTGATATGTAAGAAAATGCCCCATTAACTTTTTCATTAATGGTTCTAATGCATTCTGAGTGTCATCTGCGGGGCGGCGTGCCTTCTCACACACACACATACACACACAAGCACAAGAACACACACACACACAAACAAACAAAGCTTGATTATTTAAGCTGCAACACAATAAGAGAAACTTTGTCCAGTTTTTTGAGGACTTCTTCCAGACTTCAGTTTAATTGGAACCCTCAGAAACTTCTGAGCAGCAGATGTGATTCCAGCTGTTTGACTAGACGTTCAGTTTCATTTCCAGTAACTTCTACACATATTCCAGACATGTGATTGATACAACACACACACACACACACACACACACACACACACACACACACACACACACACACACACACACACACACACACACACACACACACACACTGATCTTGTCTGTGTGAGTTGAACTTATTCTGGTGCAAACAATTAATAAAATAATTCATATTGTTGAAACAATTTAAACTACTTTTTTTTTATTATGTTGGGTCTTTTTAATCTTCTTCTTTCATCACTTCCCTTCAGGGGGCGCCACAGCAAGTCAGTTCCTTCCATCTAACCCTATCTGCTACATCCTCTTTGGTCACACCAACCATCTTCATGTCTTCCTTCACTGTATCCATGAACCTCCTCTTTGGTCTTCCTCTAGTCCTCTTTCCTGGTGGTTCCAAACCCAGCATCCTTCTTCTGATGTACTCTCTCTCTCTCCTCTGCACATGTCCAAACCATCTCAGTCTGGGCTCTCTGACTTTAAAACCTCTAACATGTGCTGTTCCTCTGATCCTGTCCATCCTGGTCACTCCCAGAGAGATCCTCAGCATCTTCATCTCTGCTACAAACATCTCTGTTTCCTGTCTTTTCCTCAGTGACACTGTCTCTAGACCAATCAGCATGGCCGCTCTCACCGCACTGTCTCTAGACCAATCAGCATGGCCGCTCTCACCACACTGTCTCTAGACCAATCAGCATGGCCGGTCTCACCACACTGTCTCTAGACCAATCAGCATGGCCGTTCTCACCACACTGTCTCTAGACCAATCAGCATGGCCGCTCTCTCATGGTTTTGTACACTTTTTCTTTCATTTTAGCTGAAACTCTTCTATCACACATCACACCTGATACTTTTCTCCAGCCGTTCCAGCCTGCCTGCACACGCTTCTTCACCTCTTTTCCACACTCTCCATTGCTCTGGACTGTTGATCCTAGATACTTAAAATCTTCCACCTTCTTTATCTCTTCTCCCTGTAACCTCACTTTTCCATTTGGATCCCTCTCATTCACACACATGTACTCTGTCTTACTCTGACTAATCTTCAAAAATCTCATAAACAAAATACAACAGATCAAAATACAACAGCCACGCAAAAATACAGCAAACTATGTAATTTACTGGATTAAACTGCACTTACAACCCCCTGTCGGCATCCCCCCGCACACACACCGGACCGTGTGTAAATAAATTTATTTTCTCATTTCTCTAGAAGTTACTTTGAAGAAAACTAACAGATAAATTTACAAAGAAATAAATGTATGAAATAAGTTTTACTTCACTTATTTTCAACCGGTTTTCTGTTTTTATCTCCAACTCACTTGCTCACCTTATGTAAACACACACACACACACACACACACACACACACACACACACACACACACACACACACACACACACACACACACACACGGCGCTGTCTGCAGAAGTTAATATGTCTATTGTTCGGTCAGAATGTGGAGCACTTATCCCTGAGTGTTTGCAGGCTGTGATGGAGAGGAATTAAAGATGTGTGTAGTTTGCACACGCGCGCGCACACACACACACTCACACACACACACACACACACACACACACACACACACACACACACGCAGGTCGCTGGGCTTTAATATTTACCTTGTGAGTGGGAACTAGTTTTATCTGGTCTGAGTGTTTCTGAACATGTTGAAGAGTGGAGATAACTGAGTACAATGAGCACGTCGGCCAGGCAGCAGCAGAGAACAGAAGATTTACACACTTCTTACACACGGCACACACACACACGCACACACACTCACACACACAGTCATTTTTCAGTCAGTTAGCCAGTGGAAAAAAAAAGAGGAAAACATGAATAAATCAACACAAGAGTGTTAAAAAAATATGTATTGTATCCGTCTGCTTTATGTCACAAACAAGGCCTTTTAACCTTGGCGTTTGTGACCTTGAAACATATTCAGTTCACCTGCAGTTGGTACTGAGTAACCTTTGACAGTTCCATAAAGTTTCCTCACTGGCTTTGGAGTTAGTGTATTCACGAGTATTTTGTGGATAGGCTTCAAAGTTGTCTTTGTGTGGAGTGGGGGGCATATTTGAAGACTGAGATAAGCAGGCTTTTATGACGACGCCAATGGTAGGAGAAACAAGGGGTTAGGTGTCTTCCCCAAGAACACCTTGACATAAGCTCAGTGGGATTCGATCCCACGAACTTCTGGTCCAAGGGCGAACGTTCTACCACTGAACTATCGCCTCCCCCTCTATTCAGTATGTAGATCTCAGATTTCTACTGACCGTATCATACATGGAATCGGGACCCAAACTCTCCTATGATTCATAAACAATCAGTGAAAAGATTCCTGGACTGGTGTGATATGATCTCTTGATCCTGGTCAAACCTCCTGTTTGGAGACCGCCCCAATACCCCAGCCTACAGGAGACACCGTTTCTCCTTGTTTTTGGGAGACAACATTTTTTATTTTGTTGATGTTTCTGAGACAGTAAAAAACTGTCTAAAGAGCAGTGTTTTATATCTCCTTTAAAAATATAATAATTTACCTCTTCTTTTCCAGAGTGGATGTTTTTTTACCCAGCAGTCTCAGCTCACAGGGCTAGTAGCATGTATATAATAGGGCATTGTCGACTGGTTTGTCAGTTTCGGAGAAGTGCAACAGAACGCAACGAGACAACTATAGAGGTTAGCTAAGACCAACGTTCCCTCTGAGCGGCGCAATTGCACACTGCTCGCAGATTAATAGCGCACAAGAAAATCAGAATATACTTTATTGATCCCACACATGGGAAATTTGTGTGTCACAGCAACAACTTCCTATCTGCTAAGTGAGTCGTTGTAGAGCCCGATCACGTACGGAAAGAAAGACCTCCGGTAACGAGATGTTCTCGAGCGGAGCTGTCTGAGCCTCTTGGAGAAGGAGCTCCGCTGTTCATCCAGGAGTGGGTAGAGAGGATGGTCATGATTGTCCATGATGGATAAAAGTTTGTTCAGTGACCTCCTCTCTACCACTGCCTCAAGTGAGTCCTGTTTGCTGCCAATGACAGAGCCAGCCAGTCTGATTAGTTTATTCAGTCTGTTGGTGTCACTGGCTGCGATGCTGCTCCCCCAGCAGATGACGGAGAGGAACAAGGAGCTGGCCACCACAGACTGATAGAAGGTCTCCAGCATCTTGCCGCACAGGACCTCAGCTTCCTTAGAAAGTAAAGTTGGCTGCAGGTCTTCTTGTACACAGCAGTACTGTTGCTCCTATGCAACCAATGAAAACCTATGCAGCACACAAAACTCAATTTAAACTAAAGATGGCAAAATGAGACAGAGCTCCGGATCATTTCACTTTCTTTCTGAAACAAATTGCTTCACCTCGCTGCTTCTGAGTTTAGCGCGTCACTGCTGGTGACTTCACAAGAGAGCAAAAGTTTTTGCCCCGCCCCCTTCTGCTCAGGAAGCAGTGGTGGATGAAGTATTCACTTTTTGTACTTAAGTAAAAGTACAGATACTTAGGCAAAAAATTTACTTAAGTAAAAGTAAAAGTATCAATAAAAAAAATCTACTTAAGTAAAAGTACAAAAGTAGTTGGTGTAAATTGTACTTTTTAAGTAAAAAGTAAAAGTATTTGATCATAATTCAAATGTTATTTTTTGTGCTATAGGGTGTCACCATGGTAACCAGGATAAATACTCTGCAGGGGTGTGACCCCCCCTCTCCCACCTCTTTTGGTCCACAAAATAAATAAATAAATAAATAAAAGTAAAGGGGACAAGTCAAGCTATCACCTAGAAGGGCCAGTGAATGGGCCCCAAAATGGAGGAAAATGACACTTATGTTTTAAAATGTTTTGGGGGGGAGGCCCCCCAGTCACTATATATTGGCTTTGTCAAAGCCCCGCCCCCCTTTGGAAAATTCTAGATCCGCCCCTGCTCTGTGTAATGATGGCTCAACTTTTTATTTAGAAGTAAACACAACAAACAACAATCTTCTGACTCTTTTTAATTTGTACTAAAATGTTTCTCGATTCATGACTTCTTCTCCCGATCAACTGCTTCTTTTGATTTTGGCGATGCGGCTTCAAGATGCGCAAAAAAAACCTGTGTATTTTTCAAATTCCTGAACGAAAATGTAACGAAAAATGTAAAACACAGTTTTAAAAAATAGCGAAGTAAAAGTACAGATATTTGCTCTAAAATTGTAGTGAAGTAAAAGTAAAAGTACCGGTCTTAAATTTTACTTAAATAAAGTACAGATACACAATTTTTTTACTTAAGTACAGTAACGAAGTATATTTACTTCGTTACGTTCCAGCACTGTCAGGAAGCTTGTGCATTTGCTCAGATAGATAAAAAAATTAGAGGGAACATTGGCCAAGACCCACCCTACCTTTGTAAACAAGTTACAGAACTTTTCAAAAGCAAATTTGGTTAAAGGTTTGTTGGGGTGAGCCCCTCCTGGAGGGTTTGGGCAAACTCAGGTTAGTTTATATAGAACCAGATCTCAGGCCATTTTATTAGATTGAAAATGATTTCCAGATGGAAGTCGAAACGTCTCGATTAAAAAAACTATACTGTCCAGAGCAGACCTGGGCAAATTAAGGCCCGCGGGCCACATCCGGCCCTTTGTATGCCCCTGTCCGGCTCGCGTGAGGCCAATCATAAACACCATAAATTAATTTTTTTTAACTTTTATTTTGAAATTTTATTTTATTTTGAAAAACGTTACGTCGCTACATATGCGCGTATGCAGAGTTTTCAAGGCGATTTCAAAACTCTTGAGAGTGAAATGCACATGGTTTGTTGTCCCTTCAACTGCAGTGTGGATGATGCACCAAGTGAAGTGATCTGCAGTCTGACACACATCTGGCAGATCACTTCAAGTCAGTCTCACTGCTGGACTTTTACTCCGCCCTCAAAGAGGAGAACTTTCCACACCTGAGGAGGCATGCTCAGAGGATCCTAGTCCTCTTTGGATCTACCTATCAATGTGAACAGACATTCTCAGTTATGAAGTTCAACAAATCCAAACACAGATCCTCTATGACTGATGACCACCTCTCAGCTGTCCCTTGTTCAAGACCAGAACAGACTGGATTATTCTCACTGAAGAGGTAACATGAGGTGGAAAGCATTACAAGTTATTGTTTGTGGAGATTAACAAGTTCAAAAATAAATTGCACTGGTTCAATAATTGTTTTTCTTATTTAACCAGTTTCACATAACCTAATATACATATTTACAGAGTGCTTTATTCTTCTGATTATCAGTATGTATTTTACAATGAAAGAAAGTTGGTGGCCCTCTGACACAATTCAGGCTTCTCATGCGGCCCCTGATAAAAATTAATTGCCCACCCCTGGTCCAGAGGATAGTTTGAAGCCTTTTGTAGGATGGATCCCTCCTGGATGAACGAGTGATACTTGGAATGTATGCATTAGGTCATGAAGTTTTTGGAATGTATTTTCATTATCGCATACAAAACAAATGAAAACAGGACTTTATAACTTTTTGTTCTGAAAGAATGAGATTGTGGGTACAAGCGGCCGAAATGCACTTCCTCCGCAGGGTGGCTGGGCTCTCACTCAGCGATCGGATGAGGAGCTCTGCCATCCAGGCGGAGCTCTGTATCGAGCCGCTCCTCCTCCAGGTCGAGAGGAGCCAGATGGGGTGGTTGGGGCATCTGGTCAGAATGCCCCCGAGCGCCTCGCAGGCGAGGTGTTTCGGGCACATCCCACCGGGAGGAGACCAAAGGGCAGACCCCCGACCCGCTGGAGAGACTATGTCTCACTGCTGGCCGGGGAACGACTTGGGATCCTTCCAGGTGAGCTGGAGGATGCAGCCGGGGAGAGAGAGGAGGGCTGCCCGTTTGAGACAGTTGCCCCCGCGACCCGACCCTGGAACAAGTGGAAGATGACGGAACGGAACGGATAACTTTTTGTTACGTAAACACGCAACTTTTAGATGAAATCGGACGTAAAATTGCAAAAACTCCCTCTGCTTCTTACGTTAGAGTTTGGGCGTGACAGAGAACCAAATCCTCGGCTAAGAATCTAGCATTTGAAAACTATCTTCCTACTGGCTGGCAGAGCTTCCAAATTTCTCAAACATGCATGAATAAATAGAAAACTACAACACGTACTTTTGTTGTGGGAAAATTTAAAAAGTTCATTTTGCATAAAACTTTTTCATAAAAGCCAACAAATAAAATTTTAAAGTGTTTTTTTTTCTACTTTTAAAAATAGTTTATTCCAGAATTCTCTTCATGCTGTAATAAAACAGAATGAAAGTTTTTGGGAAAGCAATCTTTATGAGCCTGTAGACGTGTACTTTCATGATAATCAAAGTTGTAATTTAGAAGTTTTTTCACATGTTTTTGCATGTTTGCTTTCAGAAATAAAAATAAAAAACTCAAAAGTGCAACAGATAACCCAGCGGATGGCCGTCTGCTGAGCTTAGACAGTCATGATGATGTGTTGGGTTCTTTTCCATCAATTAGAATCCAGAGTTTTGCAGAGATGTCACCGCGGGGGGCCGCCCCTTTGACTGATGAACACCCTAATCTGCTAATGCTAATCTCAACAAACAGGATGGAGGTGAGTTTATCAGACGATCCAAACGGCTCGACTCGCCGCTTCCTAACGATGGCCAATAAAATTAAAGAGCTGGTGCGTGCCCGTGCCCGGCCGGCAGGGAAGACGGAAAAGGAAATTAGAGACAGATAAACAAATAGAATCATAAAAAGGCAGTGCGCTGGTGAAGTGGTAATTCTGTGGGAGTTCATTAGAGAAGAGATGGAGGAATGAGGAGTGGGGGGCTAAACTGTGGATGACATTACCTCTAATGTGGCTCCCCTGCAGAGTTTCTGATAGGGTGGCCATTCCAGACGAAATGGGCTTTTTTTGCATGACGCTATGCTCGCACACACAAACTCTCACTCAATAGGATTTTTTTTTCTTCAGCATTGTATTTTTTTAGCTGGAAAAACATCTCCAAATGGGCTTTTCAAATGTGTTCAGGCTTACAGCCAAGTTGAGACGGCTTGGACAAATGAGCTTGCACTGTGATGAATTTCCATGGTGATCCTATAGAGCACGAATGGAAAACATGAGGCCTAGGACCAGAAAATGGGCCATTTGGTGGTCCAAATCCGGCCACAGAAGGAAATAGCTAATATATAGAGAGGTGTATATCTTTGTGTAATACCCAGGGGAGAAGGTAGAGATGTTACTCTGTGTTTATCCAGGCTAAATAAGGGATTCATGCTCGAATAACTTGATCTGATCCAGGAGGGTTTGACTCTGTCACTGGGACTTTACGATCATGTTTTATGTACGTTGAGTCTTTTTCCAAAGCTGGTTCCACATTGAAAACAATTTGATCTTGAGTCTCTATTCACATGTTACATATTTAAGAACTAAACAGTCATGAACGATTCATCAACAGGGGATCGTTTGTTATCTGATGTGTGATACCACAGATCAACGATAAACCATGACAGTCTATTGTTGATATTATTATTCGGATCAGTTAGAATTTAATTCATCACAAATTTATAGTAGAAAAAGTTTCAAAAAAGTCTTCTGGACAGTTTAATTCTTGAACGAGACGTTTCGACTTCCATCCGGAAATCATTTTTAATCTGAATGAAATGGACTGAAAACTGGATCTATTTATACTAACCTGAGTAAAAGGTAAAAAAAATAGTAAGAAGAGCTCGACCAATGAGCCTGTGTTACCTATGATGGCCGTGAATGGCTCCTATTGTAACCACAGACCAGTAAACGACCCTATTATAAAAATGCTAAAAGCCTAGTGAATAGAAATTCCTCCTAACGAGAGGCGTGAATCTGGGTCACGAGGTGTCATCTTTAGACCATGGCTTCAGAATGCTGCTGTAAATCCCGTGCAAAATGTATCTAACGCCTCCACTCCGATTCAGTGAGGGATTTTCTTTCATCACAAAGATGGCTTCCTTCACCCCTCTTTCAAACCATCTTTTCTCTCTACTTAGAATCTTCACCTCGCTGTCCTCAAAAGTGTGTTTGGTGGATTTCTGACAACAAAAGCCAGCAGTATCGCAGAAATTTTTGCTGATTAAAACGAAGCAAAGACAAGAAAAAAAGCCCAGATTCCTTCCTGGATATTGACATCAATGGCTTTCTACTTAAAACCTGCATCATACGGACTCATAGTAGGTGGGATTTACATGAGAAATGTGGGAATATTTGAACTTAATTGTCTGTTGATAGCTTGTCGTGTCAAAGAAAAAGTAGCCTAGTCTTCTTCACATTGTTTTTTGTCTCTTAGTTTTGATTTGAATTCCAGTTAAAGTGCCCTTTGTGGTGTAGGGGAAATCCTTAAAGTGCCCACCTATCTAGAGTCCTCATGGTTAAAAACAACCTTTAGAAAAAGTAGTGGTCTATTTTCCAGAAAGTACGGTATTAAGTAAATACAGGATATCAGCAAATATTCAAATAAAAGTACTTGTGTTGGTTTTGAAAAACTGATATTAAATGGGGACCAATCAGACGAATGTTTTACGTGCTCTTAATGAAAAAAAAGTTTTTTGAGTGCCATTTTTTAAATTAATGTCTCATGTTACAGGAAAACGTCAATTTTTACACCTGTCTTCTTAACTTTCTTTTTTTTCGCATTTTCATTGATAAAATTCTTCTTCTTCGTTTGGCATTTCCCTTCAGGGGCACCACCGCAAGTCAGTTTCTTCCATCTAACCCTATCTCCTGGATCCTCTTCGGTCACACCAACTATCTTCATGTCTTCCTTCACTGTATCCATGAACCTCCTCTTTGGTCTTCCTCTAGTCCTCTTTCCTGGTGGTTCCAAATCCAGCATCCTTCTTCTGATGTACTCTCTCTCTCTTCTCTGCACATGTCCAAACCATCTCAGTCTGGCCTCTCTGACTTTAAAACCTCTAACATGTAGTGTTCCTCTGATCCTGTCCATCCTGGTCACTCCCAGAGAGATCCTCAGCATCTTCATCTCTGCTACAAACATCTCTGTTTCCTGTCTTTTTCTCAGTGCTACTGTCTCTAGACCAATCAGCATGGCCGCTCTCACCACGGTTTTGTACACTTTTCTTTTCATTTTAACTGAAACTCTTCTGTCACACATCACACCTGATACTTTCCTCCACCCGTTCCAGCCTGCCTGCACACACTTCTTCACCTCTTTTCCACACTCTTCATTGCTCTGGACTGTTGATCCCAAGTACTTAAAATCTTCCACCTTCTTTATCTCTTCTCCCTGTAACCTCACTTTTCCATTTGGATTCCTCTCATTCACTACATGTACTCTGTTTTACTCTGACTAATCTTCAAACCTCCACCTCTCCAGCTTTTCCTCCACCTCTTCCCTCCTCTTACTACAGATCACAATGTCATCTGCAAACAACATTGTCATCATTGATAAAATAACTCTAAATAAAACAGACAAGCATTTCCCTCGTTCTTACTATGAAAATCTGCTCTTTCAAAGGTTGAGTTTTAACATTGGGTGAGGGATCTCTCTTTCATGTGGATCACCATGAGGTTTCTTATTTTTTTTTCCCCACTGATGGGTTTTTTTGGGAGTTTTTCCTCACCGTGAAGGAGAGTCAAGGCTTGCATTTGTTAGTTTTTTTGCTGGGTATTAGTGTTTAGACATTACTCTTTTTTCTTGTTTTTCCTCTTTCTGAATCTTTCATTTGAAGCCCATTGGGACAGAAATTCTGTGATTTTGGGCTATACAAATAAAAGTGAATTGAACTTCCTTTGCTTGGTATGTCACCATCACCCGACTAGACGATGACGTGTTTGTGATCACCCAAAACCAGTCGATTAACGACACATTTTCTACCGAACATCTACAGATTATTGTAAGACATTCCTCTGATAAATGTCGCAGCTTACCTGTTGTTAAGTCGACCGATGGTCGATCATTTGTCTAGTGTCTATCTGTAGGTAATCAGTCGACAATCACACAACATTTCCGACTCGAAGTAGAATTCAGAAAATAGTAGTGATGGTTGTAAAATTTTAATGTGGAGCGATAATAATGCGATCTGTTGCAAAAGGCCAAAGAAAGAGACAAAAAACACTCGATGAGTGAGATGGATGCCCAAGCTGCGCTCAAATTTGCGAATTTTCCCCACATTGATGCATCGCCGATTCATTGCTTTTTTATGTGAGCGGGGCTTTAGCGAGGTAATGCGCTGCATCACATTTGATGTGTAGCGCAGAACGCCCATTTGTGTACCAACTATATGTAAACCTGAAGTATTTAAAACTAATTTAGACTAAACGTGTCAGTCTTTAAAATATATACGTATCCACCGTTAATTTACCATCTCAGACATCCTGGTCTGGCTCTGCCCGACACTGATGGAGGGACTTGGAACTTCACAATAAAATTTGATGGAAACTTTGGTTGTTTTGTGAATTTATTTACTTAAAAACTATAGAATTTGAATTTCGTGGTCACTATAAAAAAAAAAAAAAAAAAACTTTTAGCGCAGAACAAAACACATCAGCTGAAAATCAATGCTAGTCTTCGTAAATGAGACCCTGGATTGGCTTCACAGTCCTGGTCCATCAAAAGATCCAGTGGGCAGTCTTCCTCTTAAACGACTGACTCAGGTTTACGGATCAAATCGTCTACATTTAAAATACCGTATTTTCCGCACTATAAGGCGCACCTTCAATAAATTACATTTTTTTAAAACTTTTTCCACATATAAGGCGCACCGCATTATAAGGCTCTACAGTAAAGGCTGTTCTACTTTGTCCTCTAACTGTGGCCATCTCGCTTTGTTCCCATGGAAACTCTGTTTAGTCTTACTTACTTGGCACAGCACATCCTCTTGCTTCCTCCACTTCCTCACCATTGAGTCGTTAAAGTTAAACTCTCTCGCTGCGGCTCTATTCCCGTGTTCTACTGCGTGACCGATCGCCTTGAGTTTAAACTCTGCGGTGTAACAGTGTCTCTTGGTAGGAGCCATTTCCGGGTCTTTACACAAACACACAAATGGAAATGAGACGCCCTTTCATGTATCCCAGCATGCACCGCGCACTACTTCTTCTATTGGGGAAATGGAGTCGGCGGCTGCTTACATCAGTTGCGACACCTGTTGTAGCTCAATATTAATCCATATATAAGGCCCTCTGGGTTAAAAGGCGCATCGCGGACTTTAGAGAAAATTCAAGGTTTTTAAGTGCGCCTTATAGTGCGGAAAATACGGTAACCTAGATTGTGTTTGTAGGATGCAGCAGATGGACTTCATCCAGACGAGTGAAGATGTTTTATTGTAAAAACAAAGAATAACAACACACTTTCTATTATTTCTCTGAAAATATGTGTTTTTTTCTGGTTACTTTACAAACTAAAATATTCAGATTTTATTCAGGAAGGTATTTTCTGTCCAACACATGAATATAAGATGAAGCATTCAGAGCGTTTTGATTTCGTATAAATAGTCGCCAAAGAGATTAGAAGTGAAAGAAGAAGTGTTCCCGTTGCTCTGAGACGGCTGCTGTAGGAATGTGTGTGTGTTGCTTCTGACTGGACTGCTGGCAGTGTGTGTTTAACAGATGAAACGTGTTTCTGTGACATGCATGATGGAATACACACGTTGCTCAGGGCTATCCTCCTATCATGGACACTGATTCTATTTTGCCTTTGCAGAGATGCTGTGTGGACTGATGTGTGTGTGTGTGTGTGTGAGGCTGATGCCTTAAAACTGCCTGCAGCATTCTGTAAGTATTTGTTTCTCTCTTTAAACTGTTGCCTGTTTCTTTCCATCTTTAGATATTTTATTTTCTTTGTCTTTAATGTTGTCTGTAATCCTGTAATTTGCAGAAGGACTGCTCTAGTAGATCCATATTTGTCCTCAGTTTGTAGAAAAGCTGCTTCATCACACACACAATCAAATGACTGGATGTCTGTAGATAGAATTTGATGACAGTTTTGGTCAAAGATGTCACACATAAAAACTCGGGGTCAAAATTGGCCAATCAAAGGATACTATTTGGTCGACAGGACTCAAACTAATATCCAGAAAAAAAATAAAATCGGACGGATGCATCAAGCAGTCAGTCTCCTTTTGCATCTTCGTTTTCATTGGATGTTGTTTCCACCTACAGTTCCCGTTACAGCAGGTTGTTGTTAATATTCAAACTAAAGTTACACAGATGCAGAGAAAAAAAAAGAAAACTAGTTCTGTTTTGCCGAATCACTAAAAAACCCAATTACAATCACTTGAGAGGCATTTATGTTTGCTTTCTAGTGTTACCTGCTTCAAATGCTTCATTTCACTGTCCTCAGTTCCCCTCCTCACGTCTTGTGGTTTGATACTGCAGCTTCAGTGTTGCCTTAACACTAGGAGAGTAGTCTGTTCCCCCTCTGTGTCCTGTCTCCCCCCTCCCTCTTGTCTGTGTGTGTGCAACAAGTCACACCTGAAACTCATCTACTCATCTGCTGGAGCATAAATGGATGAGTTTTTGACACACTCTTCGCCAGATCGTTGTTTATCATGCTTGACCTGTTATCCAGTTTTTGGTTCCAGCTCCTACATAAGAATCTTCCTAGTTTATCTGTTTTTATCTTCTTTATTTGGACTTTTTATCAATCTAAAAATCTGCTTGTGGTTTCTTCATCTGAGCCTGTCTGTTTGTCAAGGCTATATTTTTGGCCTTGGCTCCACATTGTGACACCACAGCCGTCAATATGACTCCACGTCACTTTAATATGCAAATTAGAATAAAAAAAAAAACACAACCTACGAGGCTGACTTTTTATGACTTTTAACATAAACATGTTTTATGTTTAATTATGTAGTTTTTTTGTGTTCTAAAAATGAACATTTCTAAGTTTATAAGCATTTTATCTCCTCTAACCTGCTGCACCCCGCAGCAGCTGGAAGGAAGGGTGCATTGGAAGTTGTTGCTATGCCAACAAACACATTGCTATGGCCACACATAAGTATGTGTGTGTGTGTGTTTATATTTGTGGAGAGAGACAAGGAGGACTCTGACGCCATTACAAAAAATTTTAGAAAGGTTGAGTGAGATAATATTGAAGCGACACCATGAAGAGAGTCTGAATAAAGTCTGTCATGTTTTCTTGAAAGTTCAGGTTAACATATTGGAATATAGCCAATTTATAACGAGGACACTTTTGAAGCAGCAGCGCAAAATGTGGGAAAAAAGTAGACCATTGACGAATCAGATCATTTTACTTTGGTGTTTGCTTTTTTATTCTAGGTTTTTAAAATATCTAACATTTTATCATTATTATCACTTTAAAAATTGAGTGGTTTAAAAGTTTATTTATGAAATAAAGCAGCACAAAATATGAATAATTACATAAGAGTCACATTGACGGTCAGGGCTCTTGCAGGTTTATTTAGAACGTGGCGGTCCTAGTGTTAAAGTACTTAGGATCAACAGTCCAGAGCAACAGAGAGTATGGAAAAGAGGTGAAGAAGCGTGTGCAGGCAGGCTGGAATGGGTGGAGGAAAGTATCAGGTGTGATGTGTGACAGAAGAGTTTCCGCTTGAATGAAAGAAAAAGTGTACAAAACTGTGGTGAGAGCGGCCATGCTGATTGGTCTAGAGACAGTGTGGTGAGAGCGGCCATGCTGATTGGTCTAGAGACAGTGTGGTGAGAGCGGCCATGCTGATTGGTCTAGAGACAGTGTGGTGAGAGCGGCCATGCTGATTGGTCTAGAGACAGTGTGGTTAGAGCGGCCATGCTGATTGGTCTAGAGACAGTGGCACTGAAGAAAAGACAGGAAACAGAGATGGAGGTAGCAGAGATGAAGATGCTGAGGATCTCTCTGGGAGTGACCAGGATGGACAGGATCAGAGGAACAGCACATGTTAGAGGTTTTAAAGTCAGAG
The DNA here is from genome assembly GCA_902685375.1 of Neostethus bicornis. Classification (NCBI taxonomy): domain Eukaryota; kingdom Metazoa; phylum Chordata; class Actinopteri; order Atheriniformes; family Phallostethidae; genus Neostethus; species Neostethus bicornis. The sequence goes on from LR738548.1 coordinate 4,324,869, forward strand.
AGGCCAGACTGAGATGGTTTGGACATGTGTAGAGGAGAGAGAGAGAGTACATCAGAAGAAGGAGGCTGGGTTTGGAACCACCAGGAAAGAGGACTAGAGGAAGACCAAAGAGGAGGTTCATGGATACAGTGAAGGAAGACATGAAGATAGTTAGGGGGGCCGAAGAGGATGCAGCAGATAGGGTTAGATGGAAGAAACTGACTTGCTGTGGCGACCCCTGTAGGGAAATGCAGAAAGAAGAAGGTCCTAGTGTTAAAGTCATGAAGTCGTCCATGCACTCCACCACCATCATAAATTACTTAATTTGCGTAGAAGTTGAAACATGTACAAATTTGGCTTTTTACACACTTCATAAAGGATGCCTTTGAAAAGTTGATTTGACTCTTTTGAAAAGTGAATATTGCACATCAGTACAGTATTTTTAAAAATACTCCCTGTATGCTACAGCATCCCCTCATGAACACACTCTTTGGTTCGATGGTTTCTGGATGTAAATGTAACTGATGCCTGTGGATGGAGTCAAAGGACACCCGATGTTCCCTCCTCTCTCTCTCTCTTGCTCTGTCTCTGGTTCTCTTTGGGAATACAGATTTAAAAGGCCATTATACTTCATCACCTTCCCCATGAGCAGTGTCACTGCCATCGTTGCCGTGTCAAGAGTCTTATTTCTGTATTAGAACAGGAAAGATAAGTGTGTGTATATGTGAGCGAGCAAACTTATGCATAATGTGTTAGAAGCTAAGAGTGAAAATAAAGTGTGAAAGAGGTGAGCTGTGAGTGTGAGTGGGCCTTGCTCTGCTCTGGACGCACTCGGCTGTGGTGTAATGGATCCTACTGGTTATTTGCATACAGGATGGAGGTGATGTCATTTGGTTTTCAGAGCTGCACTTCACTGCGGGTTGACACTTTGCAAAGTGGACACTATTAATAACCTGCAACACTTTATTTCCTTCTGTTCAAACTTTTATCAGCAAAATGGCCGAGTCTGTCCACCGCCAGAAGAAACACTGTCCATAAAAGTATGGCAGCAGATGTAATGAAACAACTCATTTTGGCCGCTCAATGCAAGACAAAAATCAGAGTTCAGTTTGAGGTCACGCTTCGGTTCATTTTCAGTACAGCTGTTTTTTGTTTGTTATAAAAAGTAGGATTTTAAGATCCTACAAAAGATACCAACTGAATTTTCAGGTTTTTTTTTTATTATTGTTGCTTCAGCAGTGATCTCAAAGTGTCCGTACACACCACTTGTCATGATCCCCTCCCCTGCCACCAGAGGGAGCCCTGGACCTTCCCTCATCACCTTGATTAGGAACACCTGAGGGTGATTAGTCTGATGACACACCTGTGGATCCTGCTGCCTTTTTAAAGGCAATCACTCCAGACGTCTTTGTTGGGTGCGTCATTGGGAACGAAAGGGCTGATGTGGCCACAAAATCGGCTTTAAGTAGAGGAATTGAGATGCATAACAACCGGGAGTGTTTGAATGGAAATCAAGGATTAAAAGTAATATTATGGAAGCTTGGCAGAAGGTGTGGGAAGCAGAAAATAGAGGCAGACATTATTTTTCGATAAACCCAACTGTTTCCCCTGTGTCTGTGTATGTTGGTAAGGAGAGGAAATTTGCTGTTATCCTGACCAGACTAAGGTTAGGCCATTGTGGGCTTGCGTGGGATTTGGCCAGGATAGGGAAACATCCAGATGGATTGTGCCAACACTGCAACCAGAGTCAGATCGTTAAGCACGTTTTTATAGTGTCCTCTTTATGCAAGGCAGCGTGCTATTTTGTTTAAATCTGTGTCTGGAAAACCTGAGTTGTGTCTTAAGGAGCTGTTGAACCCTCCTGCAGGAGCTGACCATTGTATACGCGCTATTGGAAACTTTCTAGAGTCGAGTGGAGTATGCCTCTGGTCGTAGTAGAGAATCCTAAGTGCAGTTCCTGAACAATCCAGAAAGGCAGCAATGTGCCGAGTGGCATTGTCTGACGGAAATAATAATAATAATAAGAAGTCTCTGTCGGGTCATCGTCATCACTACCATTACCATTCCTTCCAGCCATGTCTTCCATCCTGGACCATAAGTTGCATCTTTGAGCTCTGTGATATTATTTGAAATTTTGATCATGAGTTAATCCTGTGCCCTTTGCCTTACAGCTTTACTGGACTTTTGGTTGATAAATCCTGTTTTGTTGTCCTGCATTTGGGTCCCCCTTCCTTCCACGTCCCCATATCGTGACAGCGCTAGCCACAGCTCCTATTCAGGCTGAGTTTTAGTCCAAACAAAAATGGATTTAGTGCATGTGGGTGCATTCCTAGTATCCATATCCATTTGTCTAATTAGACGGATTCATTAAGCAGTCGGGCTTTAAGGTGTTATTTATTTATTTATTTCGGTCACACATTTATTTCACAATAAAGAAAGAAAAATTGTATTTTACCAAAGGACCGAAAAGGTATCGGCTGAAGCAAACGCTTATTACTCCGACCCTTTTTTCAAATCACCATGAAAGTAAAAACATATAAGTAAATATTCAGAAATCCATCATAAAACATAAAATGAAAATTAGAACATCAAATGAAAAAGTAATACAATTGTTACTTTAAATTCATTACATATAAGCTTGAATTTAACCGTCAAGACTTGCATATTTTTTAAGTATTAATAACTTAAATTTCTTCTTTAAACAGAAAAGATTGAAACATAATTTAAGTTCATCATCACAATTATTCCAAAGATCCACACCTTTAATAGAAATACAGAATTTTTTAACATTTATTCTAAATTTATTTTTAATGAACACATCATTTCCTCTTGGTTCGTATGGACTTTCCAAAACATATTTTGTAGAGAGTTTGACATCATATTATTTTTTATCTTAAACATAAATTTTAAAGTGTGTAATTCCACTAAATCATAGAACTTTAATGTTTTTAAATTTATAAATAGATTATTGGTAGGTTGATTATAAGATGAAAATGTTATTGCTCGTATTGCTTTTTTTTGTAAAATATAAATTGGTTTTGTGTTAGTTTTGTACGTATTTCCCCAAATCTCGATAAAATAAGTTAAATATGGAAGTACTAATGTATTATATAACATAAACAAACTGTTTTTATTTAGGAAGTTTGATCTGATTATTTGATCTGATTATTTAGAAGTTTGACCTGCTGTCTTCCTCTCTCTCTTTTTTAAAAAAAAAAAAAAGAATTACTCTATTCATCCCTCACCGGAGAAATTTTTGTCTGCACTCCTTACACCAGCAGGCTGCCCTTCAACGGCGCCAATGGTGGGAGAAGTGGGGGCTAGGTGTCTTCTCCAAGGACCCTAGACGTGCTCTCCGTGGGACGCAAACCCGCGACCTTCCGGTCCGCGGGCGAACGCTCTAACCACGCGGCTACCGTCTTATGAATGTTCCGTCTTATGAGTGTTCATTTAATTGACCCTTGAAACAAAGTTTCATCAAAGAAATGTGAAAAGAGAAAAAAAAACAATGGAAACCAATAAGTTGAATTTACTTTTAAACCAGTAAAAAGCTGGTAGTTTTCACATACAATGGGTGAGATGGGTTTGGACTTTTGAAAGCCTTTGGGCCATTGCTCAGCATGGAGGCTTTTAATTATTCCAAGTTAGTGGTTTTATCTTCAGACTCTGTTTCATTGACTAAAATGTCATTACAATTACAGAGATAATGCAAACACTAGTGCTCGTAAATGCTTCAAACCAGAACCTTTTCCTCTTAAACTCAAGTTAAAGGGTCATTATTTTATTCCCAGTTAAAAACCTTGCATTTCAATCACTGTGCACCAGTAGCAAAAGGTTTTCTCTTCATAGTAGTTTATCTGAGATGAGTCCTAAAACTGGTTCGTGGTTTCCAATGGACTCGATGATCGTTTATAATAGGAAACTCCTGCTGGCATCCATACAGACTTGGTCATTCTGTATTTATCATTGTTGTCGCAACAATCAGTCTTGCAATACCTGTAATCAACAATATGTCGTACCAATTTATTATTTTTTTGATCAAGATTTGAAGTTAGAGTTTAATTCAAGATCCCGGATACAACCTGCTCAAATGAGCTTCTTCCACAGGGTGTGCGGCGACTCACTTAGAGCTAGAGAGAGGACCTCCGGCATTAGAAAGGAGCTTGGAGTTGAGCCTTTGGTCCTCTGGGTCGAGAGAGCCCAGATGGGGTGGTTCAGGCATCTGGTTAAGTTGACTCGCGTACGCCTTGTTGGTGAGAAATTTTGGACACATCCAATTAGGAGTATACCCAGAGGCAGGCTCCAGACCTGGAGGAGGGACTTTGTCTCACAGCTGGTCAGGGAACGACTCAGGATCCTCTCGAGTGAGCTGGAGGATGTGGCTGAGGTGGAAGGATTCCCGTCTGAGGCTGTTGTCTCAGCTACTCGTTCCTGGATAAAATGAAAGAAAACGGAAAACCGTTTTTCTGAGTCTTGGAATGACACATTTATTACACAATATGTCATGGGAAAAAAAAAAAAAAAAACTTTTTATGTGCATGTTTTACAAAATATGTTAAGTTTTCACGTATATTTAGAGAAAGCGGCATTTTAAAAAACTTAAAGGACCCATCTCATGAAAAATGGACTTTCCAGAGTTTTCTACCTTGTAAAAGTGATGTCCGGGCCTTGTATATGTGTGTGTGTGTGTGTGTGTGTGTGTGTGTGTGTGTGTGTGTGTGTGTGTGTGATGTCCGGGCCTTGTATATGTCACTAAAGGGCTTTCTAGATTGATTTAGCCCGTTTTTCTGTGGATTTCTGGTACGCTCAGACAAAACAACCAATGAGCAGATGTCTAAAGTATGACGCATTCGACGTAGCCAGGACGGACTTCGCACACGCCCTCCTCCCTCCTCACCACCCGCCTGCCCTCCTCACCTGGCTCCACTCCGGCCTTACGCCCTCACAAACTCGCTTTCAACGTCCGATATACAGGCTGGTTCGCTGCTCTGCGTCTTTTTTATTTTCTTGCTTGAAACACACTTTTTGTAGCTACGCACGGGTTTACGCCTGCCTTCCCCCTCCCGCTCAGAGATGGGCGGAGAAATAGCGGCTCAGTGTGAGCAGAGGGCGGAGCTTGTACTTTCTCAGGACGGGCGGGGGGATGAGCGATACCCGGCCTTTCATAGTTCCGGGTCTGTGACTGCGCTCCACCAAATCAATATATTTTCATAACTATCGCGTAATGCATGTTGCAAACCCCACATTTTGCGTGTGTATGTGCAGAGGATACAATGTGAAGAGGTATTTTGCATGAGATGGGCCTTTTAAACAGGAACAGGTCGACACCAAGACATCAGGCAATATGCTTTTGCCTGCCCACCTTCTTAACAATAGATCCACTCTCTAAAGAGGGATTGATTTTACTTTTTTTGTGTGTTTCTGGGATAAAAAGAAAGAAATCTGCCTCTATATGAGTTTCCATGTATCTGTCAGCATCCGCGCTCAGATGTCTGTAAAGTGGTAGAACTTTCATGAACACATTAAACAGTTGAGGCTTCCCAAAGGTCACATCGAATCAATTTAATGATGCTTAGAAAGTAGCGGGAGTTCTGTTACACAATCTCTACCCCTCTCTAATCGCTGTAGTCTTAAAGCCATAGCTGAGTATTTTTCAGGTTAAATTTGGGGTGGCAATGTTGGGCAGTGATATTAATCTCTCCTGCGATGTTCCACCGGTAGCAATGAAAGATGCCCGGTATTATTTGCATCCTCGCATGTCGAGTGTTTTGTCAAAAGTAGGCGAGTTTTGCTTGCCTGGTGGATTTGTGTTCCCCCCTGGGAGCTGTGGCCCACTAAGAGACAGCAGTTGCTCGACATAATTAGACCGGGAAGGTCCTTGTAAACTCATTAATATCTCACCCGGACTGAAATGGCTGGCTTACCATCGGCAAACACTGTGTAGAAAAAGAGTAGAAAAGGGAAATGTGAGGTATGAAGATGAATGAAGATCAGGTGTTGGTCACAAGGGGATGTTTCTGTTCACTGCTCACATGCTACGCCAGACAATTTAAGGGATTAAAGCTCTAAATAAAAACAGCCGTGGTGGTTGTACATGTTTAACCGTTCCTTCTGCAACAAAAAAGAAAACTACATACAAACACAATCAACTAGATTTAGGATTTTAGTAAACTTTTTTTGAACGTTCGATGAGGTGGATGTTACTAACTTTATCATGGATTTTAAAAGCTTTTTTACAGCGTTATTGACTTTAGCCAGGTTTTTATCATCTTTTTTCAAAATTATTCAAACACAGACGAGCCCCCAAACGCTGTAACCTGGCCCTCCAAATTTGAGGAGATCATATTTTTTTTCAATATACTTTATTAATCCCTCATCGGGAAATTTATGTGCTGCATTTCACCGCAGCAGGCTGCCACCTATGATGGGAGAAACGAGGGATTAGGTGTCTTCTCCAAAGACCCTAGACGTGAACTCAGTGGAATGCGAACCTACAAAATTCCAGAAGGGTCCACAGGCGAACGCTCTAACCACTGAGCCACCGTCTCCCCTATAAATAAAATGTATTATTTTTTTCCTTCTTTCAAATCCAGTCTTACCAAATAGAGGTAACACTGGACTCATTTTAAAAATTTTGAACTTTATAAATTCTTCTGTTCAAGATTTGGGAACATTTTTTTATGATTTTTGTAGTCAAAAATTGAACCCTACTTGAACTTCTTCTCCTTTCGGCATTTCCCTTCAGGGGGCGCCACAGCAAGTCAGTTTCTTCTATCTAACCCTATCTGCTGTATCGTCTTTGGTCACACCAACTATCTTCATGTCTTCCTTCACTGTATCCATGAACCTCCTCTTTGGTCTTCCTCTAGTCCTCTTTCCTGGTGGTTCCAAATCCAGCATCCTTCTTCTGATGTACTCTCTCTCTCTCCTCTGTACATGTCCAAACCATCTCAGTCTGACCTCTCGGACTTTAAAACCTCTAACATGTGCTGTTCCTCTGATATACACATTTCTAATCCTGTCCATCCCGGTCACATTTCGTTTTTACTTGCAATTTAACTTATTTTTCGTCCGTTCATTTTCACCCAGTATCATCACCCATGCCATCTTAAGAGCAGATGGGCTTCATCCAGACAGTAAAATATGGAGAAAATATGAGCCAAAAAAGAACAGAGGATGAAAAATATTGAGTTTTTAATGTAAAATAACTCAATCAAAGTCATTGTTTTTTTTTATCTGCGCTTTACAGCCCTTTTTATTCACATGACGGGAGCCTTTGTGGCTGACTAGTCAGAAAGTTTGTCCACCTTCGTTTGAACCTCAATCTAGATTTTATTTTATTTGGATTTCATTGACTTTATTCTGAAATTGTTTGTTTGTTTTTTTCTACAGTAACTCATGTTAAAGTGGGATTTCATTCTTTATTTTGTCTAGATTTTAGTCATTTTATTTTGGAATTTTACTCATTTTATTCTGAAACTTTTTTTCCCTAGATTTACCACCTTAATCTGGATTTCACCCCTCATTCTGGATTTTGCCCGTTTTCTAGATTTGACTCTAATCTGGACGTTACAAATTTCTCTCTGAATTGAATCAACTTTATTCTTGATTTTACTGGCTACAGCCAGATTTTTTTAATCTTTACTCTGGATAATTCTGACCATAATCTAAATTTTATTCATTTTAGTCTGAATTTCACTGACTTGATTAGTCCAATCAAAAGTTCTAAAAATTAAAAAAAAAAACACTTTAAATGTCCGAAACAAAACAATAAAGTTCAAAATGACGTCCAAAGTGCACGCATTTTGTTCTGAAAATCTCCAAAACGAGACAAAACATAGACAGAAGAAGGAACAAAAACTTATCAAAAGTAGACAATTAAACGCTAAAGTAACAGAGAGCACTGCAGCAAGCAGCCGCCCAAGTCAGCACCTTCTTTAAAAGAAAGTAGAAAAAGTTTCAAAAAAAGTCTTCTGGACAGTTTAATTCTTGATCGAGACGTTTCGACTTCCATCCGGAAATCATTTTCAATCTGAATGAAATGGACTGAAAACTGGATCTATTTATACTAACCTGAGTAAAAGGTAAAAAAAATAGTAAGAAGGGCTCGACCAATGAGCCTGTGTTACCTATGATGGCCGTGAATGACTCCTATAGTAACCACAGACCAGTAAACGAACCCTATTAAAAAAATGCTAAAAGCCTAGTGAATAGAGAAACCTGCTAACGAGAGGCGTGAATCTGGGTCACGAGGTGTCATCTTTAGTCCATGGCTTCAAAAGGCTGCTGTAAATCCTGGGCAGAATGTATCTAACGCCTCCACTCCGATTCAGTGAGGGATTTTCTTTCATCACAAAGATGGCTTCCTTCACTCCTCTTTCAAACCATCCTTTCTCTCTACGGAGAATCTTCACCTCACTGTCCTCAAAAGTGTGTTTGGTGGATTTAAGATGCAGATGTACAGCAGACTGTGGACCACTAGAGGCTTCTCTTCTGTGTTGGTAAAGTCTTTTGTGGAGTGGTTGCTTCGTTTCCCCAATGTAGTGTTCTTTGCAGCTCCCTTCACTGCACTGGATCAAATAAACTACATTGCTCTGTTTTTCTGTGGGCATCTTGTCTTTAGGATGTACTAGTTTCTGCCGTAATGTGTTGACCGGTTTAAAGAAAACCGGGATGTCATGTTGTCTGAAGATTCTCTGTAACTTCTCGGACAGTCCTGACACGTAGGGAATAGAGACTCCATTTGCATCTTCTAGATTTAAGATTTAAGTTCCTGATTAAATCTACGCTAAAAGTTTTTTTTAATCCATTAAGCCGACTCATTCTCATTCAGCTTTTCTCACTCTCTTTCTAAATTATTATCCATTGTTCTTGCTAAGTTACAGTGTCCCCGCAGCGGGCGGCACGGCAACAGTTTCACTGGATTAAACCGACCCTAAAGTTTTCTGCCCTGTCGTTAACCTTCCCTCTTAGCTGACTCCAGATTAGAAATTTGTTTTGCATTTAATGAAACAACTAAGTCGAGCAAGTCGTTCGTTGGACGTGTGTACGTTACTGTTCCTCTTATTGCCTCAGGTTCACTCTGCCAGACCCCTAATTACTCCTCCAACCAGGCGTCCCGGCTCCTCATGTGTGCTATCATCATTTTAAATTTATTTTGATTGATTTGTGTCAGCTTTAACTATATGCTTTAGGCCGAGGTCGATAAATAAAGATCAATACTTTAATGTTTTCCTCTGAACCTTTATTAAAAAATAGATTGGCTATAAAGAGGTCTGAATTACATGGAGGAGTGCCGACTTCCAATGCATGTCAACTGGAATCTAATTGAACAACATTGAACGGGTGGAGATTAGACGGGGGAGCGAGAGCTGATGGCGTGTTACACCGGGAAGCAGAAGAGGAGAAAGAATGTAAAATGAAAAGTTAGAGTCGATTCAGACCAACTGAGAAAAACTTCCTGAAGGGAAACCTCTGGAGAAATTTTAATGAAACTGCCCACAATTATAAATGATCTGATTAGGTTTTCAGGGTCAAGCAACTGAAGGTCAAGGTCACACATTATTTTAAACGCAATGTCTCATAAACAGATTTGAGACATTTTTATGAAGCTGTCTATATTAACACTAAGACCGCCGCGTTCTAAATCTACCTTCAAGCGCCATGACCGTCAATGTAATGCTTATGTAATTATTCATACTTTGTGCTGCTTTATTTCATAAATAAATAAATAAATAAAGCAGCACACTCAATTTTTAAAGTACCGTAATTTCACGACCATTAGGCGCACCGTACAAAAAGGCGCAGTCTCAGTCACACACCGCCTTACAACAACACGCACGCAAGCATGCAAATGTGGGTATTAAAAAATAGATCGGGAGCAAAACTGAGTTTGGTTGTGCTTTATTTAAGTAGTAACGATACTAAACAAGCACATTACCGGTAATAGTCTTTATTCAAATCCATCAAAGTCCTCATCCTCTGTTTCAGAGCAGGTCCACTTCACTCCTCGCTGTCAAAGTCACTGTCTGTACTGTGCGGCTCCTCAGAAAGGATACCAGCTTTTGAGAAAGCTCGGATAACAGTACCAGCAGACACGTTAGTCCAAGCATCTACAATCCATTGGCAAACTGTAGCGTAACTCGCCCGGCGCTGCCTTCCACCCTTCGTGAAACTGTGGTCTCCTTCGGTCATCCATCGCTCCCACGCCGCTCACACTTCACTCTTTAACCTTCTCATGTGTCTTCTTTTAGGTCCGCTTTTTCTCACACTCAAGGCGCACCGCTCATTTTGAAGAAAATTTGAGACTTTTAGGTGCGCCTTATGGCCGTGAAATTACGGTAATGATAATAATAAAATGTTAAATATTTTTAAAACCTAGAATAAAAAAGCAAACATCCAAATAAAATGATCTAATTCGTCAATAGCCTACTTTATTTTCGCATTTTGCGTTTCTGCTTCAAAAATGTCTGACTTTATTCAGACTCTCTTCATGGTGTCTCTTCAATATTATCTTACTCAACCTTTCTAAAATGGTTCTGTAATGGCGTCAGAGTATTCCTTGTGTCTCTCCACAAATATAAACACACACACACTTATGTGTGGCCATAGCAATGTGTTTGTTACCATAGCAACATAGCAGCTTCTGCTATGTCCAACTTCTGTGGATTTTTCTTTCCACAGAAGTTGTTGCTATGGCAAAAAAAAACCAATGAGATTCACTATGCCTTATGGTCCGTGTTGGAAACGATTCCTCAGATTGAGAATTTAAAGACAGTGTTTTTAAATTCTACTCACGGGAAAGACGTAGTTGTTGTCCTGCTGCGGGTCTATGAACTTATGTAATCTATGTAAGACGGCAAAAAGTCTGCAAACAGAGAGTTCTTTTATCACTTCCTGTAGGTGGGTTGGACGCCATTCTTTAACATGAGCACATGCACTTCGAAATGTCATCGGAAAGACTTGCTGTCTGTTTGAGTCCATAGCTCGAGATAAATGTCTTGCTTTAATGACGTGTCATCCCACATTTAAATGGTTTGCTGTAAAAATGACTGTTTATTGTTTGCCCGTTTTTTTTTTTTTAAAGAAGCCAGAGTTTCTTTGTTTTTAAAATCTTAAGTACTTAAAATTTTAAGTACTTAGGATCAACAGTCCAGAGCAATGGAGAGTGTGGAAAAGAGGTGAAGAAGCGTGTTTGGCAGGCTGGAACGGGTGGAGAAAAGTATCAGGTGTGATGTGTGACAGAAGAGTTTCAGCTAAAATGAAAGGAAAAGTGTACAAAACCGTGGTGAGAGCGGCCATGCTGATTGGTCTAGAGACAGTGGCTCTGAAGAAAAGACAGGAAGCTGAGATGGAAGTAGCAGAGATGAAGATGCTGAGGATCTCTGTGGGAGTGACCAGGATGGACAGGATCAGAGGAACAGCACATGTTAGAGGTTTTAAAGTCAGAGAGGCCAGACTGAGATGGTTTGGACATGTTTGTAAAATGAAAATGAGATGGTTTGGACATGTTTGGGTGGAGACGGTGGCCGCGTGGTTAGCGCGTTCGCCCGCGGACCGGAAGGTCGCGGGTTCGCGTCCCACGGAGAGCACGTCTAGGGTCCTTGGAGAAGACACCTAGCCCCCGCTTCTCCCACCATTGGCGCCGTTGAAGGGCAGCCTGCTGCGGTGTAAGGAGTGCAGCAAACAAATTTCCCCGGTGAGGGATGAATAGAGTTAATCAAAATAAACAAAAATAAAAATAAATGTACAGAGGAGAGAGATAGTACATCAGAAGAAGGATGCTGGATTTGGAACTACCAGGAAAGAGGACTAGAGGAAGACCAAAGAGGAGGTTCATGGATACAGTGAAGGAAGACATGAAGATAGTTGGTGTGACCGAAGAAGATGCAGGAGATAGGGTTAGATGGAAGAAACTGACTTGCTGTGGCGCCCCCTGAAGGGAAATGATGAAAGAAGAAGAAGAAGAGTTTCTTTGCTTTTACTCTGAAAGCTTCAGACCTCTCAGTAAAACAAAGTGAGTCAAACACTTTTCTTCATTTAGTTATGAGGTTTTATTTGCGACCCCAACGCATTTCTTCCCTCAGTTAAACTTTGATATAAAGACGTTTCAGACTTTCTGAACTTATTAGAAATAAAACTGCTATTTTAAACTAATTTGGAAGTTTGTGCCTTAAAAACATTTCATTTCACTTTAAAACTAGTTTTTGACACATTTTAAAATTATTCACTTTAAAAATTTAAACTGAATTAATTTCCCAGGTTACAGAAAAAGTTAGTCTGAGGTTCTCTAAAGGTTTGTTTTTACCAAAAACTGACGTTCCCTAAACGTTAGTTGTTGGTTATGTTAGAATCGAACCTTCCCAGAACGTTTCGAGAACCAAATTCTCGAAACGTTCTGGTTAAAATTAAGGTTAGAGGAATGTTCTGAAAACCAAAAAATAACGTTTCACAACCGTCGTAAAACTTTAAATTTGAACCTTTAGTGAACCAAAAGTAACCTGTAAAGAACGTTCTGCTAACCTTTAAAAAACCTTCCCCGAACGTTCTGGTACCGTTAAATTGTTCCGTTCCGTCATCTTTCGCTTGTTCCGGGGTCGGGTCGCGGGGGCAACAGCCTCAAACGGGTAGCCCAGAGCTCTCTCACCCCGGCTGCATCCTCTAGCTCACTTGGAAGGATCCCAAGTCGTTCCCCGGCCAGCTGTGAGACATAGTCTCTCCAGCGGGTCCGGGGTCTGCCTCTTCGTCTCCTCCCGGTGGGACGTGCCCGAAACACCTCGCCCGCGCGGCGCTCGGGGGGCATCCTGACCAGATGCCTGAAACACCCCATCTGGCTCCTCTCGACCTGAAGGAGGAGCGGCTCGACACCAAGCTCCTCCCGGATGGCAGAACTCCTCACCCGATCTCTGAGTGAGAGCCCAGCCACCCTGCGGAGAAAGCTCATTTTGGCCGCTTGTACCCGCGATATTATTCTTTCGGTCACCACCCACAGCTGGTTACCATGGTGAGGGTAGGAACGTAGATCCTGGCTACCATGGTGAGGGTAGGAACGTAGATCCTGGTTACCATGGTGAGGGTAGGAACGTAGATCCTGGTTACCATGGAGAGGGTAGGAACGTAGGTCCTGGTTACCATGGTGAGGGTAGGAACGTAGATCCTGGTTACCATGGTGAGGGTAGGAACGTAGGTCCTGGTTACCATGGTGAGGGTAGGAACATAGATCGACTTGTAAATCCAAAGCTATCTTTTCGGCTCAGCTCTCTCTTTACCACGACGGACTGATGCAGCGTCCTAGTTATTGCTGATGCTGCACCGATCCGTTAAATTGTTTGCTTTTATAATTCCGTCAATTTCTAATTTAATGCTGATTTTACTGTAGATTTATCTTGAACCTCAACTTTCTCTGCTTATAGAAGTGTGAAAAAACAAGAGACTTGATGTCTTTTTTAAAGAATCTCATTGGAATCAAATACAGTTTTTATAGTAAAACGAGAGCTCGTCTCAGACAGACTCAGGTACAACACCACATCCTCCATGTGTGACACCACATCCTCCACCAGTGCTGCTGTTTCTATGAAGGAATGATCACAATGCAGAACGAGGACTGTGAGGAACGGCTTTCAAAAACAGCTTTGATTTATTCGGACAAACACATTTGATGAGATGCTGCTTCTTTTCAGATCTGTTGAGAAATAAAGACTTTATAACAAATCCTCCTTTAAATGCTGCTAATTGTCTTATTTTAGGCAGTTTAACGAGAAAAGAAACTTTTTTATTTTGAAAAATGATCATTTCGGACTGAATGCTCAAAAAAAAAAAACAAACATTCTGTTAGTGTTTTATTTAAAAGAGGGTTTCATTCAAAATTCTCATTTTTTAGAGGTTTCTAACTGTTTGAATGTGATTACCAAAAAATAAAAATAAAATCATTCCTAAAGTTGAAATTGGTAAGGTTTAGAATTCAGATACCATTCAAACATCAGGTTGTTCTTGACCGTGGATTTTGTTAAAAAAAATCCTAACAAAAACAATATTAAACTATCTTTTTTTTCTCTGATACCAGTCGTCTCACAAAGTTGCTGTTAATTAATTAGAAAAATAAAACTGATCTAAGCAGAGCCTGGATGTGGATGGTTTTAGAGCCGCCTTCTCAAGGAGTAAAATCACAGAAAATAAAATGAAAAAAGTGGGCAGAATTTTCTTTGGATTCAGCATTTTCTCACTTTTTCCACTTTTTTTCATGTTACATTCTTGATTAAAAAACGATTAAATCAGCGTTTTTCCTCAAAATTTCTTTTTAAAAAACGCAATATGACAAATTTGAAAAATGGTTCTTTTTAAATTTGCAAAGTGTGTTTAAAAAAAATAAATAAAAAATGACATCCAAAGAAATGAGACGAGAATGTTGCAAATTATTTCAACCTAAAAAAGTGAAATAAAAACCACGTAAGGAATGTTTCTGATGAAAATTTAACGTCCACTCAAATTTGGTAGAAATTTAAAAAAAAAATGTTGATTTTCGATGGACTTCTTTTTGAATTTATAAATTAAAATATTTTAAATACGACTAAAAATGTTGTATTTTTTAATATATTTCATTTATATTTTATGCAAATGTGTTAATAAATATCTAAATAAACACACGCTGCAACCAACTGGTGCCCTGTCCAGTGTGAAACCCGCCCTTTTTCATTGTTAGAGTACAAAGTTCAGAAAATGGATTGATTTTTCTTTTATTAAATTATTCTTCAAGTGTCTGAAATGTAAAAAAAACATATTTTATTTATGTATTAAATCAAATGCATGCATGAGTTTGCAAAAAGCAAGAAGTCATACATTTACAGCCATTTGAAACCTTTCACAGAGACGCCCTGCTGGGAGGAAATTATCTGCTGCTGAAAGCCGCTAAGTAAAACTACGTCTCAAACAATCAACAATTTATGAGCAATATTCACAAGACGGCCTGACATTTTAAAGTTTATCCTGTTTATTTCTTATTTCCGATGAAGACTGCAGTGCCCTTTTAAATAAAAGCTACAACAGTTTTCTTAACTTCTTAACAAACTTGGAATTTTGATGAGCAGAACAATAGAAACATACGAACACAATGTGCTTCGTAGACGAGACTCACCACTTCTTTGTTTTCATTTTTGAAGTAGTTACATAAAGTTTTTATTGTATGCATTTAGTTGCATGGATCGGTTTAGCAGAAAAAAAAAAACCTGCAGCCGTGATCAATAACCACAAAACTAAAACTTGTAGACCAATAAAAATTCAATGAATGTTTGACTGGGTTTGAATTCAACAGAGAAAAATAAGAGGATTTTTTTTTTTGTTACAAATTCTCCTTTGAGCTTCGTTTGAGCTGGGTTAGGGTTAGGATTAACCTAACCCTATGCGGAGGGTTAGGTTAACCCTAACCCTCTCCCTAACCCTAACCCTAGACCCAACACTGAGGTAGTTCAATAGTTTTTTTTGTTTCTCAGTTCTATAACTTCTTCTTCTTCCGGCATTCCCCTTCACAGGGCGCCAAAGCAAGCCAGTTTCTTCCATCTAACCCTATCTCCTGCATCTTCTTCAGTCACACCAACTATCTTCATGTCTTCCTTCACTGTATCCATGAATCTCCTCTTTGGTCTTCCTCTAGTCCTCTTTCCTGGTGGTTCCAAACCCAGCATCCTTCCCCTGATGTACTCTCTCTCTCTCCTCTGCACATGTCCAAACCATCTCAGTCTGGCCTCTCTGACTTTAAAACCTCTAACATGTGCTGTTCCTCTGATCCTGTCCATCCTGGTCACTCCCAGAAAGAGAGCTTAGGCTTTTTAGAACAGTTAAAGTGACCAAATTAAATGTGACCTACTAAAGTCATCGATTCATTTTCTCTCCATGAAGGTTTGTAGGGCCTATCTAGATCAGGATTGAGACGGGTACACCTTGGACAAGTTGCAAGTTTATTGCCAAGACAAAATTGGACAAACCCCTCCACACACGAACCATCATTCCTAGGCTCCATTTCCAAATGACCAATCAAAATCTGTAGTAGAAAAAGTTTTAAAAAAGTCTTCTGGACAATTCAATTCTTGATCGAGCCCTATTATAAAAATGCTAAAAGCCTAGTGAATAGAAATTCCTTTTATAATAGGTTTGTTTACTGGTCTGTGGCTACAATAGGAGCCATTCATGGCCATCATAGGTAACACAGGCTCATTGGTCGAGCCCTTCTTACTATTTTTTTACCTTTTACTCAGGTTAGTATAAATAGATCCAGTTTTCTGTCCATTTCATTCAGATTGAAAATGATTTCCAGATGGAAGTCGAAACGTCTCGATCAAGAATTAAACTGTCCAGAAGACTTTTTTAAAACTTTTTCTACTATGGATCACTCCTGGATGAATGAGGGACTACACGGACTAATCAAAATCTGCACAAAAAGACTTGACTTGCACCAAAAACTTTCCAGAGCTTGCTTGACGTTTCTTCACTGCTTCAAATGCTTCGTTCTCTTGCCCTCAGTTCACTTCCGGTTTCATCCCCAAGTGTCTTTTCCCCACGTCTTGGGATCAGCGTACAGAAGCTCTTGAGTTGTCTTAAACTTACGCAACACTCCACGCACTCCGTCATTTTCAAAAATACCGTATTTTCACGATCATAGGGCGCACCGTATTAAAAGGCGCAGTCCAAATTTTGCGTGCTCTGTATTTAACACACACATAAGGCGCACCTGATGATAGGGCGCAGGTTTTATATACATATCCTCTACTACGTAAGTCCGCCTTACAACAACACACACACTTACACAAAGACGCACACGCGCATACGTACACACACGTGCGTATTTAAAATTAGATCGGGAGTAAAACTGAGTTTGATTGGTTTTGTTTAAATATTAGTTACAGTCGTCATAAAGTCATTTATCAAATCCATCCAAGTCCTCATCCTCTGTTTCTGAATCTAACAGCTGCTCTAAATCCAACCTCACAGGTTCACTTTCCTCGCTGTCAGAGTCACTTTCTGAACCGTGCAGCTCCTCGGAAATGATGCCTGCTTTTGGGAAAGCTCGGACAACAGTGCCAGCAGACACGTTAGCCCAAGCATCTACAATCCACTGGCAAACTGTGGCGTAACTCACCCGGTTCAGCTGATTGCCATCAGTTTAAACTGAGCTTCATTAAGCGTGTCTCTTTTACATTTTTAGAGTTGTTAAAACAGCAATGTTCTGCATAAAACACACACCTGTTCTTTTAGACATAATCCACACACACACTTCACCCTTTAACATTCTCATGTTTTCAACTGCGTCCGCCTGATGGTTCTTTAATACGTCCACAAATCACAAATCAGATAGGGCGCACCGCTCATTTTGAAGACAATTTGACACTTTTAGGTGCGCCTTATGGCCGTGAAAATACGGTAGCTCAATTTGAGTAGAAGTCGGTGTGAACACGCTTAATAAATGAGGCCCCTGATCTTCTAAAATAGCCCATGTTTCTTTTCTTACTAAAGTCTGTTTTCCTGCTCTTCATCCAGTGATTCTCTGGTCAGTGCAGGACTTTCATCTGCCTCTCTAATCGTTTCTGTTTTTCATTCAGATTTTTATTATTTTCTCAACATCCTGAAACAAATTTTGTCTTTGACTCTTATTTAGCTTTCTGTTGAAGA
Organism: Neostethus bicornis; assembly: GCA_902685375.1. Lineage (NCBI taxonomy): Eukaryota > Metazoa > Chordata > Actinopteri > Atheriniformes > Phallostethidae > Neostethus > Neostethus bicornis. The sequence goes on from LR738548.1 coordinate 4,342,506, forward strand.
GAGCTGACGTGCTGCCACCCTGGTCTGCTTCAAAACCTCCAAGTGGGCACTATGACTTAAAGAATTTACCGGTCACCCTGCTGAAAGGTGAATTCCTGTTTGGGATTGGACGTCAAAGGGTAGATCAGCAGTTTAGCCCGTACACACATACACAGAGACATGTGGACAGTGTTGGTGGTGGGCTGCAGAGTGTCAGAGGGTATGTGTGGCCAGCTATAGTGCATTTTGTTGTAATGGTGTCTCAGTTGTCTTGTCAGAAATCAATGGGAACCAGAAGTCTGTGCAAGCACATGGAGGTCAAGGCTTCGTCTGCCTAAATATTTAATTCTGGAAACACGTCAGAAGCTTTTAAAGATCATCTCCGTGCTCTCATTTTCTCCTGCAATGAACAAAGCAAACACAAACACACAGGATTTCTTTTTGAAGGGTTTCTTTTACATGTCTTCAAGACAGAACAATCACATGCAAAAAAAGAAGGGGCTGTGGGGGGAAAAGAAGAAATCCACGCAAACAAGCAAGTACGCATGAACACACACGTTCATGCTTGGACAGCACAGCCTGTCCATCCTGGCTAGGGTCAGACCTGGGTTAAAATCAATTCTAATCAATTATTAAGAGCCTGAGTTTCTCAGCAACGCTAAATAAGGAAGTTGAAGAGAAAGAGCCCGTTCCTCATATCACTCTGTTCTTCTACCAGCAGAGTTCTCACCAATTTAAACTCAAGTTAAAAAAAAATTTAGACCAGCATTATTTTCACTTTCAGGGTTCAAACGTAAGAAAAAATAGACACAGATTTTCATAAAAACCGAATAAATGCTGCAAAAATTCAGTGTTTTTGACACAATGCGGCAGCTACTTGTAAAACAGATGGAGGGATTTGATATCCAATAATATCAAGATAAACACCACCAATATGCAGTGGTGGATGAAGTACTCACTTTTTGTACTTAAGTAAAAGTACAGATAATTAGGCAAAAAAAAACTTAAGTAAAAGTAAAAGTACCAATAAAAAAATCTACTTAAGTAAAAGTACAAAAGTAATTGGTGTAAATTTTACTTTTTAAGTGACAAGTAAAAGTATTCTATCATAATTCAAATGTTATTTTTTGTGCTATAGGGTGTCACCATGGTAACCAGGATAAATACTCTGCAGGGGTGTGACCCCCCCTCTCCCGCCTCTTTTGGTCCACAAAAAAAGAAAAAAGGAAAGGGGACAAGTCAAGCTATCCCCTGCAGGTCCAGCAAATGAGCACCAAAATGCAGGAAAATTACACTTATTTTTTAAAATATTTTGGGGCGGGGAGGCCCCCAGTCACCCTATATTGGCTTTGTCAATTACCTAGCCCCTCACCCCCTTTCCTTTAGAAAATTCTCGATCCGCCCCTGCTCTGTGTAATGATGGCTCAACTTTTTATTTAGAAGTAAACACAACGAACAACGATCTTCTGACTCGTTCTAATTTGTGTTTTATTTGATGTTAGTTTTTTGGCGGAAAATGTTTACTTTCAATTCTAATCAACTGCTCCTTTTAATTTTAGCGATGCGGCTTCAAGATGCGCTTAAAAAAAAGTGTATTTTTCAAATTCCTGGACGAAAATGTAACAAAAACTGTAAAACATACTTTTAAAAAATAGCGGATTAAAAGTACAGATATTTGCTCTAAAAATGTAGTGAAGTAAAAGTAAAAGTACAGGTCTTAAATTTTACTTAAGTAAAGTACAGATACACAATATTTTTACTTAAGTACAGTAATGAAGTACATTTACTTCGTTACGTTCCAACACTGCTATTATATTCCCATAAGAAGAGGAATAAATAGTTGTCCTACATTATTGGCCACATTCATAATTCTTGCAGCAAAATTTAACGCTTGACACACTTATCAGGCTGGACGTAACGAGAGTCATATGTCTGGACATATAAACAAAGCATGAGGAACCATGGACGTTTGTTTCCAGGATAGACATATTGTGCATATTGTTCCAATATTCCAGGAGGAGATATTTTGATCCCCGAAAGACAAGGAGTTGAGGAAACAGTGGACAACTCATGTCCAACAATCCCAGGCCCTCATCCCTACTAAAAGCTTGGCCCATTTCACTTTGTTTTGAAACAGCTTCACTGATGGTTCTTTGAGCGTCCATGTTGGTGTTGGTGCCAGGCTGACTCCACGCTGACAAAGTCTGATGGAACATACTGGGCAAAGTGGACTTGAGCAAATGCGAATGGACAAAGGAAACGTCTTGGGTTAAATGTTCACTACATACGAACAAGGTATGAGAGAGCTTCAAACTACCTGGTATGACTACATCCTAACTGCATCCATACTCTCTCTTGTGCCCATGTGTTGAATGGGGAGTTGTTACCCAGGCTGGTGCCACCTCATTTTACTCCTGCAACTAATAAGGGTTTGTAGTTGTCATGGTTCCCTTGCCTATAACCAGAGGGAGCCCAGAACCTTCCCTCATCTCCCTGATTCGGGACACCTGAAGGTGATTGACCAGCTGCCTATTTAAAGGCAGTCTGCCTTCCCTTCAGGATCGGGTCATCATCCTTTCCAGCCAGGTCTTTCTGGCTGCCTGACCAAGACATGCCTGTTTAAGATTCATGAGACATTCATCTGAACCATGATTGTTTTTCCCACAGTGTTTTTGGACTTCATGGTGAATACAGTAGATCGTTTGTTGTCTTGCAATTGCATCCTCCTCTTCCTTTTGGACCTGCATTGTGCCAGTAGGGATTAGATTATGATTGCAGGGATGGGAAAACGTCCGACCCAATAAAAGAACAGAAATGACGGCGAGAATTATAAACACGAGTGTCCATCCTCTCTCCATGTTTGTAGTTCTGTAGCTGAAAAAATATGTTTTTCAGGTTGGCAACGATTCCCCAGATTGAGAATTTAAAGATAGTGTTTGGAAACTTTATTCATGGGTTGGAAAAGTTCGGTTCATGGCTTTGTTTTCCAGACTTCATTGACTGTTCGGATGCATTACATACATCACATCCTCCAGGTCGAGAGAAGCCAGATGGGGTGGTTCGGGCATCTGGTCAGGAGGCCCCCCGAGCGCCTCGCAGGCGAGGTGTTTTGGGCACCGGGAGGAGACCAAGAGGCAGACCCCGGACCCGCTGGAGAGACTATGTCTCACAGCTGGTCGAGGAACGACTTGGGATCCTTCCAGGTGAGCTGGAGGATGCAGCCGGGGTGAGAGAAGCCTGTGCTGCCCGTTTGAGACTGTTGCCCCTGCGACCCGACCCCGGAACAAGCGGAAGATGACGGAACGGAACATCTGGTCCCAACCAGAAATAGGTTAAACTGGTTGGTAAAAAAAAGTATCTACTCACCGTGGAGCGGGCGAAAGGTAACACTATGAGCTCAGACTTTTTACACCAACAAGAAAAAACAGTCTGTTTTTTTAGTTTAAAGGATCAACCTGTAAACCACAAATACACCAACTTTATTTGAAGCCTCAAACAATATTTATGTTGTGCACAAGCCCGGAGAACAGGACCAAGCAGGGAGTCACAGTAGGGGTAAATTTAGTGTCGGAAAATGATAGTGAAACTGAATACATGGTTTTTGGCAAATATTGGATTCTAAGCTGGCTAAAGATGGTACAGTACGTTCATCTCTAAATGTTATAATATAATAATTAATTTCCCCACAAAACACAATATCCCATGTTTAAATTTAAACGATAACTTCTTCAATCTAAGATAAACTGGTCATTTTTGTTGAGTGGGATCTTACCAGCGGTACAAATAAAACAACTACAGCAAGAACGAATGGAGGAAAACCTTCGTCTTTTTTAACTGAACCGGGCAAGCGGATGGATGAAGTCTACTCTACTTTAATAATTCAGTTTCTAGGAGGGCAACCAGTCCATCTGACGTATACATGATTTATCCTGGTCTCACATGCCGGGCAGGGATAACAGCGTCCGAAAAGAGACTAAACACACACATCTACACCGGGCTGGGAGGAAATGTCCAGTAAAACAACTCCACCTGTTGTTTTCATCCATCTAACCTCCAGTTTAAGAGATCATTAAAAAGAATTATTAAACAATTCTAATACTTTACAATTGAATTAGAACCCCTGTTCTGCTGTGTGATTTTTTGATACTTAAAAATACCATAATCGATCGGAGTCCCAACTCTTTTGTGTGTTCTTTTTAAAATAAAAGACATTTTTAAGTGTTTATTTGCAGCATGAAGTTCAGCGCCCTCCACACACACGTCCTTCTCCTGACAGAGGACACGTCGGGGTGGGGTAGGGTGACCCAGATGGGCCCATCGCCAATCAATGCTGGCTCGTCTTAACTGTGATCATGGAAGGCAGACAGACCCACACACATAATGATGGCGCACATATACACAGATAGGATGGCCGCAGCGTGGTCGATGGGCCCCTGGGTTGGTCTGAAAAGGCGTCACATCTGAGAAGCATGTCGTTCCAGCCTGATGAGCAATCTGCCTCATCAAAAGACCTTTATCCCGATCAATAAGGCTTTCGGCTAGGGAGCTGTGCGCGTGCACGCTCTGCAGGGGGCGCTTTGATGTGCACGTTGGTTTACCTCAGAGGCTTTACATTAACAGGGGCTGCATGTTACTTCTGTTTCTGCTTTTTGTGCATATGCATGTCAGGTTTAGCCGTGCATGAGTTTGACGGTTTGTTTTTGTTCCACTGAAGGCCTATAATGGACCACGAGGGCACGTTGTTTGTGCTTGTTTGTCAGGAATGGATCCAAGCATGAAAAATAAAAGCATCACACACACGCGGAAGGTGTACGAGCTGGTGTCCGCCGCCCACCTTCTCTTTCCACCCTGTTTAGTAAGTTCAACTTTCATTTCCACACATTTTGCCTTCACGTCTCTTCAGATGACACCGTGAACTTCTGTACCTGGAAACTTCGCACAGTTATTTGATGTTGCTCCATCGCCGAGAAACGTTCTAACATTAGCATTGATGTTTAGATTTGTTGGCTTGTTCTTTGGGTTTCCATGGAAACACAATCATGCGCAATGTTTTGGCGACTAGTTGACGAGCAAGAGGTTAATAACACAGGTAAAGAGAAACCGTTAGTTTTCATGGAAGTGAAAACACACCTCGTAATCAACCGTTGCAACTATAAGCAGAAAAGGTTTGACTAATTTAATTACCAAAGATAACCTCGGAGGGATGGAAACTTACACCCAAAGTTCACAACACCACCCTCCTGGCAAGACTATTACTTTTTTAAAGTCAATTTTGCACGTAGACCTAACGAGGATAAACAATCTTAGAGTTAGAAGCTCAAAAAAATGTAAAATATTAACATTTTCTTTTCTATTCATTTCTATGAGTCTGTTTAAATTCACTATTGGTAAATGTGGATTTTCACACTCACACAGAATGACTTAGCCAGAAAGTGATCATCTTCTTCTTCTTCTTTCGGCATTTCCCTTTAGGGGTCGCCACAGCAAGTCAGTTTCTTCCATCTAACCCTATCTGCTGTATCCGCTTTGGTCACACCAACTATCTTCATGTCTTCCTTCACTGTATCCATGAACCTCCTCTTTGGTCTTCCTCTAGTCCTCTTTCCTGGTGGTTCCAAATCTCCAAATCCAGCATCCTTCTTCCAATGTACTCTCTCTCTCCTCTGCACATGTCCAAACCATCTCAGTCTTGCCTCTCGAACTTTATCCCCAAAACCTCAAACATGTGCTGTTCCTCTAATCCTGTCCATCCTGGTCACTCCCAGAGAGATCCTCAGCATCTTCATCTCTGCTACCTTCGTCTCTGCTTCCTGTCTTTTCTTCAGTGCTACCTTTTCTAGACCAATCAGCATGGCCGCTCTCACCACGGTTTTGTACACTTTCCCCTTCATTTTAGCTGAAACTCTTCTATCACACATCACACCTGATACTTTCCTCCACCCGTTCCAGCCTGTCTGAACACGCTTCTTCACCTCTTTTCCACACTCTCCATTGCTCTGGACTGTTGATCCTAGATACATAAAATCTTCCACCTTCTTTATCTCTTCTCCTGTAACCTCACTTTTCCATTTGGATCCCTCTCATTCACACACATGTACTCTGTCTTACTCTGACTAATCTTCATTCCTCTTCTTTCTAGTGCAAACCTCCACCTCTCCAGCTTTTCCTCCACCTCTTCCCTCCTCTTACTACAGATCACAATGTCATCTGCAAACATCATTGTCCATGGAGATTCCTGTTTGCCAGAAAGTGATCATGCAGTCAATGAAAAGACTGAAACATTGAAACCTTTGTAAATATCTCATATGTACATTTTTAACATATTTTTTTTTAAGTTTGAGAATTACAGTTAATTTAATTTGTATCTAACTATTTTTACAATATTATAACTGAGTTAGTAACTAGTAAATGGTAACTAATTACATTTCTTACAACAGAAATATAATAGTGTCAGTTTCTTATGTCCAATATCTTCAGAAAAATACAGCTAAAGTTTTATCGAAACAATTTGACATAAAACGCTGAGCAAACTTTTCTCAGTTGCTACTGATGTTAATGCTTGCTGAGAAATTTTAGTCTGAGAACCTCATAAAAGAGCTCTGGATTACTTCCTGATTTGCTAATTAACCTAAAAAAAAAGAGAACCCACGAACATCTTTCTGAGTTAAATGGAATTTAATTTCTGTGTAAGAGTGACGTTAAAAGGTGACATAAATGAACTGTCCAAATTCTTTGTGTTTTTTTTTTTTTTTTTTGTGGTTGAATGAAGTATTGTAAAATTATTTATGTATTTATAGATGAATTTACAAAATATGCATCTGAATTGTAAGGTTTTAAAACTGCTTAATCTGATCCAGGTGAGGGTTCAACTCCATTACAGTGACTCATGATGAGGGTAGGAACAAAGATCCTGGTTACCATGGTGAGGGTAGGAACGTAGATCCTTGTTATCATGGTGAAGGTAGGAATGTAGATCCTGGTTACCATGGTGAGGGTAGGAACATAGATCCTGGTTACCATGGTGAGGATAGGAACATAGATCCTGGTTACCATGGTGAGGGAAGAAACATAGATCCTGGTTATCATGGTGAAGGCAGGAATGTAGATCCTGGTTACCATGGTGAGGGTAGGAACATAGATCCTGGTTATCATGGTGAAGGCAGGAATGTAGATCCTGGTTACCATGGTGAGGGTAGGAACGTAGATCCTGGTTACCATGGTGAGGGTAGGAACATAGATCCTGGTTACCATAGTGAGGATAGGAACGTAGATCCTGGTTACCATGGTGAGGGTAGGAACGTAGATCCTAGTTATCATGGTGAGGGTAGGAACGTAGATCCTGTTTACCATGGTGAGGGTAGGAACATAGATCCTGGTTACCACGGTGAGGATAGGAACGTAGATCCTGGTTACCATGATGAGGGTAGGAACGTAGATCCTGGTTACCATGGTGAGGGTAGGAACGTAGACCCTGGTTACCATGGTGAGG